>SKCR01004513.1:0-26430 GCA_019454045.1 Zanthoxylum bungeanum | reverse complement strand
TTACCGATTAAGATTTATGCCCAAATTACGGTTCTTACCACAATTGCTATTTGACCATTTTTCATTAAAAATTTTGGCAAAATCGCCTCTAAAAACTCAAAATTTCCCCAAAATTCACCCTAAAAAATTATCACCAATCAAATCCCAACTTTGGTATTTTTCAGAAAAATCCGACAGAGTCTCCCCTGAATTTTTGATTATCCAACACAACCTAAATCTATCAAATGCCATAAACACCCCAATTCAACTCTTCGCCCCCACAATCTACGAATCAAATTAATCCACAATCCAACCCTTCGTAATTCAAAATTCCCAAATCAAACATACCACAATTCAATCCTAATTACCAAATCAATTTACCATTTACCAAATCAAATTTTATCAAATCATTACTGTAATTTTGATTCTGGCAGTGAAGGATACGGATCGGTTTGGACTTGGTTTGATTTGTTGAGGCTCGGTTTCGGTTGCTGTGGTTGGCAGTGGTAGCTCCTGGTGACTCTCGGTGGTGGAGACTGTGATGATTCTCGGTGATGTTGGTGCGGTTGGTGGGTCGTAGTTGGCTCGGCAGTGGTGGGTTCGCGGCTTTGGTGTCTCGGCTGGTGGATCTCTCGGCGATGGTGGCTGGACATGGCTCTGTTTCGGTTTTGTTCGGTCGTGAGTGGTTGATGAAGATCGGTTTTGACTCGGCGGGAAAGGCTCGGTCACGGCCTCGGTGGCTTGCTGAGTTTCGGTGGATTGGCGAAGCTTGGTTCTTGGTGGCTGCTCACGGTGTGGATCTCGGCTGGCGAAGACTCGGTCACGGAAAGGGTGGCTCGCGGTGGTTGTTGGCTGGATCTAAGTGAGGGTGGCTGGTTCGGTTTTGGTGGTGTTTGAGGAAGAAGATGATGATGGGTTTTGGTTGGATGATTTGGTTCACGGTGGGGATGAAGGCTCCCTGTGGTGGTTGTGAATTGAGAGAAAATTGTGAGATCTGTGAGAGAAACGGGTTCTGGTCTCAGCGGCTGCGGTTTTTGGGCTTGATTTTGAGTCAATGTCGCGACGGCAAAAACTTGACCGGCGTAAACACACACGTATAACGCAAGCGCACGTATCGTTCAAGTAGTATAAAAATATCGATCCCACGAGGACTTAATTCCTACTGTTGTTATTAATTATTGAATCTATTTATTTACAAATATCTAATTAAAAGGAGAATAGAATTGATTGCTTGATTGATTTGGTTGATTGTAGATTTGCTAAATAAATAAATAAAAAGATAAAAGAAAATACTAAGGAAAATAAAAGACACAAAGATCTAAGGTTATGAATCATTCTAATATCATTTAAAAGATGAAGTGATTATTTTATAGTTGGTAATATATTGATTTATTAACCTGGAACACTAAATTATGTGTAAGCCTCTGTCGATGGTCAGACACAAATACCCAGTTTAACCCAATTGAACCATATGTCTATGTCAACCAAATTATCTGGATTCATTAAGGTTAAGTTCCAATTATGGCTACCCCCGCCCGACAGGTATATTCCTATCCTGTAAGGAAATCTATTAAGGGTTATCTATCCTCAAGGAAGATCGTGGGCTATTAAGTCTAAGGCTGAAACCTAAAATCCCTATGTGTAGTTCATTTTAGATTTACCATATCAATCTTATTGGTGATCAGTCAACAAGAAGCATTAAGCTTAAGACTTAATAAATAAACCTTAAATTACCCAACTATAAAATAATCCCTTATAAACCGGTGATATTAAAAGTCATCACAACCCTTAATTAACTAACACATAACTAGGACTAGTAAAAACAAAAATTAAAAGACATAAAGTAAAAATGCTGAAAAGTAAATTACAATAAAATAAAATGCTAAGGTAAAAGGAATTACTTTTACAACTACTAATTTAGATATCTCCAATAAAATATATATAAACTTGTGAGAATATTACAACCGACCGCAGTCTGGCGGTATCATGATTAAGTCAAATTAAGTCCAACCAGCCTTAAGGGGCGAAACCAAAAATAAATTTACCACCGACCAGTCTGGCGGTATCCGGGATTAGTCAGGTTTAAACCAGATTAAAATTAAATTACCAACCGACCAATATAGCGGTATCCCTTATTAAGTCAATATTTTAAATAGATAATATATTATTTTTAAGGGAGATTAATCTAAATAGCAATAGTAGAAGAATTACCTTTCACCCTAGCTGAGGAAATTATTTCAACATGGTGAATAGTAAAAATTGTAAAAAGTAAGAAGTAAAAATTAAATTACTATTATTACAAAACGTAATTAAAATTATTTACAAAACTAAAAAAAATAAAAAAATAAAAATAAAAATTCTAGAGAGAGAAACTCTCTCAAGAGAGAGAAATCAAGAGAGAGAGAGGAGTATTGAAATCTGAAATTTCGCGCTCTATTTATAGGAAAATTTTCACTGTTCCGCGTCGCGACGCCAAGGACCTCAGCGTCGACGCTGGACTTGTCGACATGGCACGATGTGAAGGCGACACGTAGCAAGGCGGCTGACTGTGCACGCGACACGTGTCAAGGCGGCTAATTCTCAATTATTGTGATGACGTCATTGATGACGTCATGCTGACGCGGCGACGACGTGGCGATGACGTGGCATGACGTGGCGTGGCGGCTGACTGTTCACTTGTCGGCACAATAGGATTACGACACGTGGCGACCGTGTCAAGTTGTGATTGGCTGAGGCTGACGTGGCAAGTTGACTCGTTGACCTGCTGACGTGGACGATGATGTGGCATGACACGTGGCGAGGTTGACTTGTTGACCGATGATGTGGCTGATGACGAGGCGACACGTGTCAAGTCTGAGTGTCGGCAGCATATGATGATGACACGTGGCACGGCGCATGTTAGCAGATCTGCTGTGATGGTGACACGTGGCACGGCGCATTTTAGCAAAGTCAAACTTCTTCAAATGGTTGACCGTTGACCTGGCGCACGTTAGCAGATTCGGCTCACGCTGGGCGTCGCGGCGCGCAGTGTTCCAGCGTCGCGACGCGCAAAAGACTAAAATATCCCTGTTGACGCATTTTTGTCCGGTTTTGCCCCAAATTGCCTCCAGTGCTGTCCAAACTTTATTTATCTGCAAAATAACAATAAAACACATCAAAACGTTCACAAAACTCAAGAAACTATACAAAATATTAAGTTAAATGAGTGGGAAATAGTGATATAAATACCACTCATCACACCCCCAAACCTAACATTTTGCTAGTCCTCGAGCAAAATACAAAATAAAATAACATAATAAAATTTAACTAAGCCACTTTCGTAGGGATCACGGTTGCATTTAGCATATGCAACAAGCCTTTAAACCCCTAGGTGTCCCTAGTGGACGAGTTGTAGTCTCGTGAGGGTTTACAGCAATGATACCCACAAACATTTTACAAAAGTAAAAAGGTATTAAAACTAATGCACACAAAAGCAAAAAAAAAAGACAAGCGAAAAGAGAATAAAGAAAGTTAGTGACTAATCAGGTGAAAATTCTACTTCAAGTTACTAGTTGTTTTGTTTCTTTCTAAATTACCGAATAAGTAAATTCTCCGATTATTTTTACCATTCTCCAAATACACAGCCAACAAAATATAATCAACTCATTTTTACCCACAACAGTCATAAGTGCAGTTGATAAGAGAGTAATATTTTTGTCCTAAAGTTCTATCAGATTTCACACCTTTTTGTAGCAATGGAATAATTTTCTGGTTTTTCTGATTTTTTCTTTGATTTTTCTCTATTTTTTATTTATATACAATACCTTCCGTCTATGTAGCGAGTGTTGGGTCGGTGGCTCCCAAACCAGTTGGCTTTAGGGCACCAGGTGTTAAGACACCCCTACGAACTTAATTACTCAGACTTCAGATATATATATATTTTTGCAGCATCTTCGATCCATGTAGCGAGCTTTGGGCCAATGACTCCCAAACCAGTTGGTTTTAGGGCACTAGGTATTAAAACACTCTTACAGACTTAATAACTCGGATCTCGGACGTTTTTTTTTTTTTTTTTTTTTTTTTTTTACTCCATCACTATTTAGAGATGCTTCCTCCAATTAAACTATAGCACGGAATATTACAAACTTTTCAATTTTAGCTCACGACTGTATGTTCCATGTAAGTTCATAATACCTGTCAACTGAACATATGAAGATCCATTTTAGTCAGTGTTAAGGAGAATTCACAAATTAAATAATTAAAAAGGAAATAAACAAAAATTAACTTATTTCGAAATAAATGGTTTGAGATACGTCTCAGGAGCGGAAATTCCTTACTCGGCTATCTCTTACCAATTTCACATTTTTGGTCAAGTTAAAAACACAAAAAATGCAAAATATTTTTGTAATTTTTGAAAATTTTTCAATTTTTTTTGTATTTTCGAAAAATTTGGACTAAAAATAAAAACAACATACAAACTAAAAACAAGGTACTGATCAAATAAATCCCTCCCCCAAACCTAAATGAGACATTGTCCCCAATGTCTTAAACAGTAGAAGAAGAGTTAGAAGGTAATACCTGATCAGCTGAAATTTTACAGGAAAAATTACCGATAAGAAAAATTACCGATTAAGATTTATGTCCAAATTACGATTCTTACCACGATTGTTATTTGACCATTTTTCATTAAAAATTTTGGCAGAATCACCTCTAAAATCTCAAAATTTCCTCAAAATTCACCCTAAAAAATTATCACCAATCAAATCCCAACTTTGGTATTTTTCAGAAAAATTCGACAGAGTCTCCCCTGAATTTTGGATTATCCAACACAACCTAAATCTATCAAATGCCACAAACACCTCCATTCAACTCTTCGCCCCCACAATCTACGAATCAAATTAATCCACAATCCAACCCTTCGTAATTCAAATTCCCAAATCAAACACACCACAATTCAATCCTAATTACCAAATCAATTACCAATTATCAAATCAAATTTTATCAAATTATTACCGTTAATTTTAATTTTGGCAGTGAAGGATACGGATCGGTTTGGATTTGTGTTTGATTTGTTGAGGCTCGGTTTCGGTTGCTGTGGTTGGCAGTGGTAGCTCCGGTGAGGCTCGGTTTTGGTAAGGGTTCGGCAAAGGTGGCTCGGCTTCTGGTGGTTGTTGGTGGCTATCGGCTCTTGCGGTTTCGGTGATGGTGGATGGACGGCAGTGATGGCTGGTACAGGTGCGGCGAATGGTGGATGGTTCGATGAAGGCTTGGTGTTTGACTTGGCGAAGGTTGCGGCTTCGGTCGTGGATTTTGGCGGTCTCACGGTGGTGGATCTCGGTTTGTCTCGATGGTGGCAAAGATGGGTTTCTGGTTTCTGGTAGATCTCGGCAGTGGCTCTCGATTTGGTGGGTCTCGGCTGGCTGGATCGTGCGTGGTGGGTGGTGGCTCTCGGTTTTGTCTCTGATCTCAGTTGAGGACGGGGTTTTGCTCGGTGGTGAGGCTATGGTGAGTCTCCGTTTTGAGGTGATGGTTGGTGATTGGTTGAGGATGAAGAAGATGAAGAGTGAAAGGAGATGCTGCCAGCGCCCTGCTTATGTTCTGTGATTTCGAGGCAGCGTCGCGACGCTGAATTTTTTTTTTTTTTTTAACAAAACCATGTCTTGTGACGGATAAATCCATAGGGACGCGTCTCAAAAGATGTCTCCTTACTTGGCCGTCTCCTGGATCAACTTTGTATCTTCGTGATTTTGTCAAATTTTTATTATGAAAATCCTGCTTGTACTGGCCTCTTTGTCCTAAAAAAATTCCGTTTTTTAATTTTTCCTGCAAAACTAACACACAAAATTAAAAAGTTCACACAAAATATGAAAAATAAATTACAAAAAATTGCATGGGTTGCCTCCCTGCTAGCGCTAAATTTTTCGTCTTCAGCCAGACGTGACTGAAATCCATATGTTAAGGAGGTTTGAGTGTCGTTTTGGATGTCCGATTAAAGACAATCCCGTGAGCGTTGCTTTTGAAGGGTCTCTTCCAACAGTAAAGTGGAAAAAAATATTTTGTCTTATTCAATGCTTGTGCCACCTTTTTGACTTTTGTTGCTCCAGTGGTTCCTGAAAAGAAAGAAATAAAATCAGGAGGTCTCGTATGATACTTGACTTGGAATGGAAATTCCATTCTGTCAAGCTTCTGGTTGATATCTCTGATTTGTACTCCCCAAAACAGTGATGTTTCTCCTGAATGCTCTGGATCTTTATTAAGGTCAGACATTTGCTCCTTTATTTGCTCTGTTTCTTGCTCCATCTGAGGATGAAAAGATGTGTCTGACATTAGGTCTTCATCCTCTGATCTGAGTAAAATGATTGGCTCAAGTAGATCTTCTTCAAACATTTGTGAAATGGAATCTCCAAGATCTTCGTTTTGAGGATACAGAATTCCATCCTCAATTTTTGATGCAGTTGGTACAAATGTTTCAGCTTCCTCCTCGTCAGAATCTGAAAAATAAAAATCAAATCGAGACTTTGCCAGTTCAAGTTCCTGAACTGATACATCTGGTTGTTGATACTGCTTAGCCTCCTCCTCTGTTGAAGTGTCATTGTGAAATGATTGGTACTTGAAGGCTTCATCAGTGTCATCTGGAATTGGTTCTTGAGGTATATAGTTCTGGTTTTCTGTTAATTCTCTGATCTGATATGTCATTCTCTGTATGGATTCTGTGTTACTCTGAACTTGTGCATCAAATTGAGCTGTCTGTTCTTTGAACATGTAAATCAATTGATCTTCCTCTGATGGTTCTGGTTTTTGATAAGGATCGAAGGAAGATGGTGGATAAGATGGAAAATGTGATTCTGTGAAATGTGATGGCTCGTCATACCATGAAGGATCTTGATAATTCTGCCACCCTGGATGGTAGTTGTATTCGCAATAATCGCTTGGGTGGTCACCATTACATATGTCACATCTCCACATTGAGTTCTGTTGAGCAAATGTAGTATTGCTTGGTTCTGGCATCCAGTAATAGTCATTGGGCTGTACAACAGGCCTCAGAAAACCGGACTGTTGCTCCCAGATTTCGGGGTGTATCTTCTTGTAGGGCTCTTAATTTCTCAATCTCCCAGTAGTGTTCCATTTTTTAACCACCTGAAATAAAAGAAAGGAATAAAAATTACAGATAAAAATAAGAAAATTAGATACAAGTAAATTAGATAGCTTCAAAATTAACAACTCAAGAAATATAAGTCCCCGGCAACGGCGCCAAAACATGACCGGCGTAAACACACACGTATAACGCAAGCGCACGTATCGTTCAAGTAGTATAAAAATATCGATCCCACGAGGACTTAATTCCTACTGTTGTTATTAATTATTGAATCTATTTATTTACAAATATCTAATTAAAGGGAGAATAGAATTGATTGCTTGATTGATTTGGTTGATTGTAGATTTGCTAAATAAATATAAAAAGATAAAAGAAAATACTAAGGAAAATAAAAGACACAAAGATCTAAGGTTGTGAATCATTCTAATATCATTTAAAAGATGAAGTGATTATTTTATAGTTGGTAATATATTGATTTATTAACCTGGAACACTAAATTATGTTTAAGCCTCTGTCGATGGTCAGACACAAATACCCAGTTTAACCCAATTGAACCATATGTCTATGTCAACCAAATTATCTGGATTCATTAAGGTTAAGTTCCAATTATGGCTACCCCCCCGCCCGACAGGTATATTCCTATCCTGTAAGGAAATCTATTAAAGGGTTATCTATCCTCAAGGAAGATCGTGGGCTATTAAGTCTAAGGCTGAAACCTAAAATCCCTATGTCTAGTTCATTTTAGATTTACCATATCAATCTTATTGGTGATCAGACAATAAGAAGCATTAAGCTTAAGACTTAATAAATAAACCTTTAAATTACCCAACTATAAAATAATCCCTTATAAACCGGTGATATTAAAAGTCATCACTACCCCAGATAACTAACACATAACTAGGACTAGTAAATTCATAAAAGTAAAAGACATAAAGTAAAAATGCTGAAAAGTAAAATACAATAAAATAAATGCTAAGGTAAAAGGAATTACTTTTACTACTACTAATTTAGATATCTCCCATAAAATAATATATAAACTTGATAAATATTACCAACCGACCAGTCTGGCGGTACCCTTGATTAGTCAGGTTTAAACCAGATTAAAATTAAATTACCAACCGACCAATATAGCGGTATTCCTTATTAAGTCAATATTTTAAATAGTTAATATATTATTTTTAAGGGAGATTAATCTAATAGCAATAGTAGAAGAATTACACCTTTCACCCTAGTTGAGGAAATTATTTCAACATGGTGAATAGTAAAAACTGTAAAAAGTAAAAAGTAAAAATTAAATTACTATTATTACAAAACGTAATTAAAATTATTTACAAAACTAAAAATAAAAAAAAATAAAAAAAAAAAAAAATTTCTAGAGAGAGAATTCAAGAGAGAGAGAGGTGTGTTGAAATCTGAAATTTCGCGCTCTATTTATAGGAAAATTTTTCACTGTTCGCGCGTCGCGACGCCAAGGACCTCAGCGTCGCGACGCTGGACTTGTCGACGTGGCACGATGAGAAGGCGACACGTAGCAAGGCGGCTGACTGTGCACGCGACACGTGTCAAGGCGGCTAATTCTCAATTATTGTGATGACGTCATTGATGACGTCATGCTGACGCGGCGACGACATGGCGATGACGTGGCATGACGTGGCGTGGCGGCTGACTGTTCACTTGTCGGCACAATAGGATTGCGACACGTGGCGACACGTGTCAAGTTGTGATTGGCTGAGGCTGACGTGGCAAGTTGACTCGGTTGACCTGCTGACGTGGACGATGATGTGGCATGACACGTGGCGAGGTTGACTTGTTGACCGATGATGTGCCTGATGACGCGGCGACACGTGTCAAGTCTGAGTGTCGGCAGCATATGATGATGACACGTGGCACGGCGCATGTTAGCAGATGGGATGTGATGGTGACACGTGTCACGGCGCATTTTAGCAAAGTCAAAACTTCTCAAATTGTTGACCGTTGACCTGGCGCCGTTAGCAGATTCAGCTCACGCTGGGCGTCGCGGCGCGCAGTGTTCCAGCGTCGCGACGCGCAAAAGACTAAAATATCCATGTTGACGTATTTTTGTCCGGTTTTGCCCCAAATTGCCTCCAGTGCTGTCCAAACTTTATTTATCTGCAAAATAACAATAAAACACATCAAACGTTCACAAAACTCAAGAAACTATACAAAATATTAAGTTAAATGAGTGGGAAATAGTGATATAAATACCACTCATCAATGACATATGCATATGTAGAGGACTGGGGGGATGGCGATACGTAATGCCCCTAGATCCTAGTTCATTACTAGGGATGCAGATGCCCCTAGATCATAGTTTCAGAGCTTGGAGGGTAGCATAGATACGCACCCCCAGTTCTAGTTCAGTGGCTTGGGAGACGGCGATACGTAACGCCCCAAGACCTATAGTTTCAGGACATGAGTGGCATACTTTGGGGGAAGGCGATACGTAACGCCCCAAAGTCATGAATTTGCACTCTTGGCTCTAGTTAGGCGTATGGGGGGACGATACGTAACGCCCCCATACGTCAATTTTTTCAGAGACATATCAATTTTCAGATGTCAGGTTTTCAGGAAACAGTTTTCAGAGATCAGTTTTTAGATAACAGCTTTTCAGATACAGGTTTTCAGAAAAAAGATTTTTAAAAGTGAATTTTTGATAAGTTTTATGGAAAGAGTTCAGATGAGTTTTTTTAGAAAGAAGCCCAGAGTTTTTAGACAGAAAAAAAAGATTTAATATAAGCTATTTCTTGAATTTTTGGTTTTAGAACCAATTGTTTTTTTATTACAGTATTTTAATTTTCACACCACTCACTTAGACCGTACAACGATCTAACCCCCCCACTCCCTTTTCTTGTTTTACAGGTATCCTCAGAGGACGAGCTCAAGAGGTTGGATATTGATGCAGTCTCTAGGGTTTGGAGTCCACCAGGTCAAGTCAGGGATTAAGTCCAGTTCGATAAGAGTCAGGGAGTGTCTTGTAACGTTTATGTTATACAGTAATAGTCATATGTATATTGCATTATAGAATTTATTATCATTAGTGAAATGTGTATTTAATCAGAATACTTGATAGTAAGAGTTATATGCATACATGGTCGATGAGTTGGGCTATGGTCCCATACATAGGTTAATATAAAATTAAGACAATAATAGTAGTTATCAGAAGTCAGAAGCTTATGGGGATAGTACGGTCTATCCTATACCGGTAACACCTCCCAGATCGGGGATATTACATTAAGTCAATGATGGTGATGAGTAAAAAGGGAGAAGAATCAAGGAAACTCGAGTGTGAGGTCTTAAGTTTGAATGATGAATGTTGAGTCATCGGTCATCGGTGAGTGACTCAATCCCTTGGACCCCCCTTTCCTTTTATAAGGCTTTGAAGTAGCCTCTTAGTTGTTTAGGATTTCCTTAGAATAGTCGATTTCCAATCTATTTAGGAGAGGGTAGTAGATTGGGATTGAATTATGAGTACCTAGATGTCTTGGGATTATGTGTAATCCAATTTGTATTTGGATTGGTCCAATACTTAATTTCTTGTTAGAAAAGGATTAGTGCTAGCAATGTCTACTAAGACACTGCATAACATGGTATGTGATTTTTATATGTCTTTCAAGTCGTATGGATTTTTTTAACCCTTGAAGGTATACAGGCTCGTGGGCCATAAATGTGAAACATGTGCAGACTCATCTTTTAGTGACTAGATTTATGTTGATTGAGCGTCGATGGCAGCCCATAACGCCATTTTAGGCCAGATGAAGACCATAGGTCATGTTTTGGTACATGTCTAATACGTGGGGCTATGACATAATGACATTCAGGTCCATGACCCCATATTGGTCTGTATGGTTTGTCTCATACTCTCTAAGTCAATGAGTCATTGTATTGTAGAGTATTCAATGAGTATGTCATCTGCGTTTGATTTAAGCATGTAAGCGCACCTGGACGTTGATGTCGCTTGGACTAGACGTTGGTCGTGTCACGTTTGACCAAACCAATTAAAGATCTGGGATAATCTTCTATACTTGATGATGGTCTAGGAGAGTTTTTTATTGGTTGGACTAGATGAAAGTTTGGATGCTGATCTGACCATCAAAGGTCATGAGGAATGTTCTCTCGCCGATTGGACCAGAAGAAGGTCCAAAATAATCTACAATCGACCAGACCTACTGAAGGTCCATGGGAGACTTCAGTTGACTAGACCAAATGAAGGCCCAAAAACCAATCCGACCTGAAGAAGGTCATGGGCAATGTTCTCGTCGACTGGACCAAATAAAGCTTCAGGATAATCTCCAGTTGACCAGACCTGCTAAAGGTTTGGGGGAGTCTTCAGTCGACTGGACCAAATGAACCCATGAGTCGATCTGACTGTCGAAGGTCATGAAAAATGTTCATGTCGACTGGATCAAAAGAAGTTCGGGATAATCTCTAGTCGACCAGACCTGCTGAAGGTCTGGGGAGAATTCAATCGACTGGACCTGATGAAGCCCCAAGAACCAACCTGACCTGAAAAAGATCGTGGGGAATATTCTCATCGATTGGACCTGATGAAGGTCCAGTATAATCTTCCGCCGACCGGACTTGAAAAAGGTCCAATGGAGTCTTTTATGTCGTCAGAACCAGATGAAGGTCTAGGTCTTCAACCTGACCTAAAGAATGTCGTGGGGAATGTTCTCGTAGCTTGGACTAGATGAAGGTACAAGATAATCTCTAGTCAACCAGACCTACTGAGGGTCTGGGGGAGTCTCCAATATTGTCTGGACTAGATGAAAGTCCAGGTCTTAAACTTAACTCAACAAGAGTCATGGGGAATATTCCAGTTGACTGGACCAGATGAATGTCCAGGATAATCTCCAGTCGACCAGACCTTCTGAAGGTTCGGGGGAGTCGCTTATGTATGACATTGCCTGCAAGCTTGAAACTGTAAACATGGTTAGTAATAAGGAGAAATTACTTTCACCTGTCATTTGGAGACTTTGTCGATTGAACTCATTGATGGAAGTTGGCCAATGCTATGGCCACGCTATGTCGTCTGGAGCATTCACGACAATCCCCAAGGGCATTTGGACCAAAAGAAAGCACTGATGTCACTAGATGCCCTTTTGGGTAGATTGAGGGTGATATTGATCGTGTGATCTTTGAAGAAGATGACATGGCCTGAGGGGTCCTCTCGGTCGTTTAAGATAATCATGAGTCAAAGAATGTGTCTCCCCGTTGTTTGGGGAAATAAACTGATTCACACGGTCGTCTGAGCCAAATAAGTATCTCTCCATGTTGTTTGGAGAACATAGACATCTTTGATCTTTGTTTAGGGGTGTGGAAGGCTAACCTCTCTCAAACGTTCCCAAATTCTTCCACATGTGAGCACCGAATGTCCCTAGATGACTTCGAGGTTTGTCATTTCTTACGCATTAGGCCCTAATTGGGCTTCATGAAATGGGCTTGGTGATTTTAGGCTTACAGTCGCTTGCTACTATAACCCTAGCAAGAGTTTCGAGGCGTCTTTATGCTAGAAAAGATGTGCCAAATAGAAGGAGGCATATGTGGTGTTTAGAGGCTCATTTCCTTCATTCCAAGAGTTATCTCAAGTTTGCAAGTGGAAAGAGCTCTTAATTCATTTCAGGGTATTCTCTGACCTTCTTCTCTTGTTCTTCAATTTCTTCAATTATTCATAGAGTAGATTCAAGCTGTTCTTAGTCAATTAGGCAACTTGATCCTTAGAATTTCAATACGATTTAGGAATTTAAGATTGAGAATTAGGGCAATTTAATCTTTAGGGAGTAGAGATTCCAAAGACTTCGTTGTTTTAAGTTGAATATCACGTAGTCATTTGAACCAATGTCGAGTGAAAGTTTAACGGGTTCGAGCAATACCCCTATAAACATATATGTTAGATCCCTCGATAGAACTTCTAGATCCCCCAACGAGCCGACTGGGGAAGAAGTTGGCTTTGAATGGTCATATGGATGTCAAGGTGATCCTAGAATTTTGACAATAGTCGAATCGCCTTTAGGAGTATCTAATGATAGAAAACCTCTTAGGACTCTGCCTGTAGTGGGGGATTCGAGTGGGGCACCAAGTATCAGTGAGCCGACAAACATCCTAACAATGAGTTCTTCTAGTCGAGTGACTGAGCAATCGATAAAGGGAGATGAAACTGAGATACAGGTTTCCTCAGTCGATTGAGGTGAGATTGGCCACGTTAAGTGAGAGAATTGATTACAAAATACCCGGGTGGATGGGGTTCTATGAGCATCTCTTCGCGGATGGATTTAGGATTCCTGTACCTAGGTTAGCTTGAGAGGTTTTGAAACACTATGAGTTGGCTCCTTTACAATTGATGCCCAACACATGGAGAATACTATTGTAAATTAAATGTATTGCGTTTGAGCAGGGGATCGACTTTGGAGTGAGGGATCTGTTGTACACCTACTACATTAAAGAACATCGTACCAGTATTGGGGTTGACGATAAATGATAGGGGAGACTAGTGACCGGCGTAAACACACATGTATAACGCAAGCGCACGTATCGTTCAAGTAGTATAAAAATATCGATCCCACAAGGACTTAATATCTAATCTATTAATTTTATGAGGTCAAATGATTACTAGTATCTAACAGGTTGTTTGATTGATTTGAAAAAAATGACAATTCTAAATTTAAAAACAAGTAAATAAAAACTTAAAAGTAAAAGACATACAGTAAAAATGCTGAAAAGTAATTATAGTAAAGTAAAAGTTGAAAAGTAAATTGCAATAAAATAAAAAGTTAAGGTAAAGGATTAACTTTTACTACTATTAATTTAGATATCTCCCATAGTATAATATATAACTTGTGATAACATTACCAACCAGCCATATAGGCGGTAACCTGATTAAGTCAAATTAAGTCCAACCAGCCATTAAGGCGGTAAAAAGATTTGTCCATGAACCTGTCATATAGGCGGTAAGAAAGTTTAATTACCAACCGACCAATCTGGCGGTATCCTTGATTAGTCAGGTTTAAACCATATTAAAATAAATTACCAACCGACCAATATAGCGGTATCCTTTTTAAGTCAAATTTTAAATAGTGAATATATTATATTTAAGGGAGATTAATATAAATAGCAATAGTAAAAGAATTACCTTTCACCCTAGTAGTGAGAAGTTACCTTCTCATGGTAAATAGTAAAAATTATAAAATAAAGAAATAAATTACTATTATTACAAAACGTAATTAAAATTAATTACAAAACTTAAATTAAAAGAAACTAGAGAGAGAAACTATCTATTTACATCAAAGAAATGAGAGAGAATGGTAGATCTGAAACTGAAATCTCGAGCTCAATTTATAGGCCTCGGTGGGGTTCCAACGTCGCGACGCCAAGGCCTTTGGCGTCGTTACGCCAGCTTTTGTCGACCTGGCACGCCCTCGTTCGTCGGTTGCCGATTCTGGATAAGATGATAAGGTGACACGTGGCAAGGTGGTTGGGGCTCAATTATTGTGAAACGTGGCGGATTCTGATTGGTCGGCTCAGATTCTTATCCACCACGTGTCAGATAGGGATAAGAGAGTCAATGATTGATGATGATATGGCGCTGATATTGCTCTGACGTGGCGACACGTGGCAAAGTGACTGTCGGCACCGTAGAATTACGACACGTGGCACTGCGCGTGTTAGCAAAGTCAAACTTTTCTCAGATTCTGATTTGTGGACCCGGCGTAAGTTAGCACTGTTCGGAGCACGTTAGGCGTCTAAATTACCAAAATGCCCATTTTTCCAATTTTCACTGTTTTGCTCCAAATCACCTCCATAATGTCCTGAAACTTTATTTATCTACAAAATAACACAAAACACATCAAAATATTCACAAAACTCAAGAAACTATACAAAATATTAGGTTAAATGAGTGGGAAATAGTGATAGAATTACCACTCATCACACCCCAAAACCTAACATTTCGCTAGCCCTCTAGCAAAACATAGAATAACATAATAAAATTTAACTAAGCCACTTTCGTAGGGATCACAGTTGCATTTAGTATATGCAACAAGCCTTTAAACCCCTAGGTGTCCCTAGTGGACGAGTTGTAGTCTCGTGAGGGTTTACAGCAATGATACCCACAAATATTTTACAAAAGTAAAAAGGTAGTGAAACTAATGCACACAAAAGAAAAAAGGCAAGCGAAAAGAGAATAAAGAAGTTAGTGATTAATCAGGTGAAACTTCTACTCCAAGTTACTAGTTGTTTTATTTCTTTCTAAATTACTGAATAAGTATATTCTCCGATTATATTTACCATTCTCCATATGGAAGGGTCCGGTCTGGTGCTACTATGATGGGGGCAGAGACCAGCTTCTGTTTTAAGATCTCAAAGGCTTCCTAGCATTCTTTGGTGAAGTTGAAAGGCACATATTCTCCAGAAGATTGCAAATAGGTTTTGCAATTTTGAAAAGTCTTTGATATCTCCTGTAAAAACCTGCATGTCCAAGAAAACTTCGAATACATTTTACTGATGTTGGTGGAGGTAGTTTTTCAATTGTCTCTATCTTTGCTTTGTCTACCTCAATCCCCTTTTGTGAGATCGGTGTCCAAGAACAATGCCTTCCTGCACCATAAAGTGGCATTTCTCCCAGTTGAGTACCAGGTTTGTATCTTCGCACATTTGTAACACTTGTTCCAAATTTTGCAAACAATGGTCAAAAGAATCTCCAAATACAGAAAAGTCATCCATGAAAACCTCCATACTCTGCTCCAGCATGTCTGAGAAGATGGCCATCATGAAACGCTGGAATGTGGCAGAGGCATTACATAATCCAAATGGCATCCCGCGGAAAGCAAAAGTACCATAAGGACATGTAAAGGTAGTCTTCTCCTGGTCTTCTGGTGCGATGGCAATCTGATTGTTCCTTGAATATCCGTCCAGAAAGCAATAGAACTCATGTCCTGCCAGTCTGTCTAACATCTGGTCAATGAATGGTAGTGGAAAATGATCCTTCCTCGTGGCTTTGTTCAGCTTCCTGTAGTCCATGCATACTCTCCATCAAGTCACCATTGTTGGGATTAGCTCGTTCTTTTCATTGGTAACCACAGTAATTCCTCATTTTTTCGGCACACACTGCATAGGACTTACCCAACTACTGTATGAGATGGGGTAAATGATGCCACCATCCAACCATTTGATTATTTCTTTCTTTACGACTTCCTTCATGATTGGATTGAGTCTCCGTTGATGCTCCACTGTGGGTTTGTACTCATCATTCATCAGAATCTTGTGCATGCAAAATGATGGACTAATGCCTCGAATGTCTACTATAGTCCAGCCAATGGCTCTTTTGTGCTCTCGTAATACTCTTAGTAACTTTTCTTCCTGCTCCAATATTAGTGAAGAAGAAATAATAACAGGTAATTCAGAAGAGTTTCCAAGAAATACATACCTGAGATGACTCGGAAGTAACTTCAGCTCTAACTGTGGTGGTTCTTCAATCGAAGGCTTGATTCGATCTTTCTTTGGCAGTTCCAAGCTTTCAACTGGTGGTGTCGCTTTGAATCGGAATGGTTTGTCAAGGTAGTTGATACATTCCAGGATTTCATCATCTAGCTCGCTGTCAGTCATGTTGGTGATGCAAGCTTTAAGTGTATCTGTGGGATTTGGCTTAGTATCCTGAACGATACTGTCAACAACATCAACTCTGAAGCATTCTTCTTCCTTTTCATCACTCGGGAATTTCATGGCTTTGAAAACATTAAAGGTAACTTCTTGGTCCTGTACTTTCATGGTCAGTTCTCATTTTTGCACATCAATCACAGTTTTACTTGTAGCCAAGAATGGTCTCCCGAGAATGATAGGTATTTTTTTATCTTTTTCCATGTCAAGGATGATGAAATCTGCTGGGAGAATCAGTTTTTCAACTTTGACCAGCACATCTTCAACAACACCTCTTGGAAATGCTAGTGTTCGATCAACAAGTTGCAACGAGACTGAGGTAGGCATTGCTTCTCCAATCTACAGTTTCCTGTAAATAGAGAAATGCATTAAATTAACACTTGCATCTAAGTCACATAAAGCCTTACCTATATAGTGTTCTCCAATGGTGTATGGGACAGTGAAACTGCCAGGATCTTTCAACTTCGGGGGAAGTTTTCTCTGAATGATGGCTCTGCATTCTTCCATTAATGCTACTGTCTCGTAGTCTCCCAATCTTCGTTTTCGTGAAAGAATGTCTTTCATGAATTTTACATAGCTGGGCATTTCTTCCAAGGCTTCTGCAAATGGAATGTTGATGTGAAGCTTTTTGAACACCTCCAGGAATCGAGCAAACTGCTTATCCAGTTTATTTTTCTAAAGTCGCCGAGGAAAAGGTAGAGGTGGAATGATCTGATTTTTTTCCTTTGCTACTTTTTCCTCCATCTGTGGAACTGCATCTTTTGGAACTTCCTCAATTGTTGCTTTGATTACAACATCTTTGTTGATCTTAGTACCACTTTTTAAGGTAATGGCTTGACATTGCTCTTTCCCTCGGTTCCTTGGATTTGGTTCTGTGTTGCTAGGAAGATTACATGTCGGTCTGTAACTCTGAGCATTGGCCAGTTGTCCGATTTGATTCTCCAGTGCTTTGATGGAAGCTGATTGGCTCTGAAACATAGCATCATACTTTTTTAACTGAGTCAGCACTTCTGCTATTCCTGGTTCATTTGGTTGCTCTTGGCTTTTGTTCTGTTGCTGGAATTCAGATGGTGGATAGTTCTGTTGTTGGAATCCAGGTGGTGGATTGTTATTTTTCCCTGAATTATTGCTCCATGAAAAATTAGGATGATTCCTCCACCCTGGGTTGTAGGTGTTGGAATATGGATTGTTCCACTGTCTGTTGAAATTGTTCACATAATTCACCGTCTCTTCAAGTTGGTTTGACTCTGGTGCTCCTACATATGGTGAACTTGTGGATCCAGTGGTAAGAGTCTCCATGAATTTGAATATCTGATCTAGTTTGGCGTTGACTGCTGTATTGGCTCCACTTTCATAAATTCCTGCAATTCTTTGGATCATACTCCTTTCTGTTGGCCACAAGGAATTGGTGTTGGCATTTCTTCGATTAGGTCCCAGGCTTGATCTTCTCCTTTTGCCATTAAAGCTCCTCCAATAGCAGCATCGATTGTGGTTCTCATTATTCCAGAAAGTCCATTATAGAAAGTTTGGACTTGAAACCATTTTGGAATCTCATGGTGATGACATTTCCGGAGCAAATATTTGTACCTTTCCCAAGCTTCGTAGAGAGTTTCTGAGTCTTGTTGTACAAAGGATGTTATGTCATTCCTCAGTTTTCCAGTTCTGGCTGGTGGAAAGTACTTTGCAAGAAATTTGGTGGCTAAAGTGTTCCAAGTTGTGATAGAACCTGCTGGTAGTGAATGTAGCCAAGCTTTAGCTCTGTCCTTCAATGAGTATGGAAAAAAACGCAGTCTCATTGCTTCTTCAGCTTCTTGGTTGTAATTGAAAGTGTCGCAGACTTCCAAGAAGTTGCTGATGTGGGCATTAGGATCTTCAGTTGCATTTCCCCCAAACTATACTGACTGCTGAATCATCTGAATGCATGTTTTGATGTCACCTGTATCTGCTGGTAAGGGAGGAAGTACAATGCAAGAAATGAGTCTGTCAACCACCGGAATGGTTCTGTCTCTAATGGGATTTGGTGGTGCAACATTCAAAGGTTCAGGTTCCATGTTGACTAAAGCTTCTTGGCCTTCTCGCCGTTCCCTTCTCAACTGTCTGATGGTTCTTTCAATTTCCGGGTCAAGCGATCAAAGTTCAAAGCTTCTAGTTCGTCTCATGAAGTTTCTGAGAACCTCAAACACAAGAAAACAAAAACAATAAGTAAAAAGAAAATTAGATACAAGTAAAGTATCTAACCTTAAAACTAATAGTGAAAGATAAATAAGTCCTCGGCAACGGCGCCAAAAACTTGACCGGCGTAAACACACACGTATAACACAAGCGCACGTATCGTTCAAGTAGTATAAAAATATCGATCCCATGAGGACTTAATATCTAATCTATTAATTTTATGAGGTAAAATGATTACTAGTATCTAACAGGTTGTTTGATTGATTTGAAAAAGTGACGATTCTAAATTTAAAAACAAGTAAATAAAATTGTTCGAAAGTAGGTTTAAGAAAATTCAATATTAAAAACTATCTAGGGTTGTGATTTCTTCCAATATCATTTTAAAGATGAAGTGGTTATTTTATAGTTGGGTAATATATTGATTTATTAACCTGGGACACTAAATTATGTGAAAGCCTCTGTCGATGGTCAGACACAAATACCCAGTTTAACCCAATTGAACCATATGTCTATGTCAACCAAATTATTTGGATTCATTAAGTTTAGTTCCAATTATGGCTACCCCCGCCCGACAGGTATATGTCTATCCTGTAAGGAAATCTATTAAAGGGTTATCTATCCTCAAGGAAGATCGTGGGCTATTGAGTCTAAGGTCTTAAACTTAAAATCCCTATGTCTAGTTCATTTTAAGTTTACCTAGTCAATTTTATTAGTGGCCAGTTAATAAAAAGCATTAAGATTAAGACTCAATAAATAAATTTTTATATTACCCAAACTATAATCTAACCCCTTATAAACCAGTGATATTAAAAGTCATCACAACCCCAGATAACTAATTTAGTTACAACACATAACTAGGGCTAGTAAAAACTTAAAAGTAAAAGACATACAATAAAAATGCTGAAAAGTAATTACGATAAAGTAAAAGTGAAAAGTAAATTGCAATAAAATAAAATGCTAAGGTAAAAGGATCAACTTTTACTACTACTAATTTAGATATCTCCCATAATATAATATATAAACTTGTGATAACATTACCAACCAGCCATTTAGGCGGTAACCTGATTAAGTCAAATTAAGTCCAACCAGCCATTAAGGCGGTAAAAAGATTTATCCATGAACTTGCCATATAGGCGGTAAGAAAGTTTAATTATCAACCGACCAATATGGCGGTATCCTTGATTAGTCAGGTTTAAACTAGATTAAAGTAAATTACCAACCGACCAATATAGCGGTATCCTTTTTAAGTCAAATTTTAAATAGTGAATATATTATATTTAAGGGAGATTAATCTAAATAGCAATAGTAAAAGAATTACCTTTCACCATAGCAGTGGAAGTTACCTCCTCATGGTAAATAGTAAAAACTGTAAAAATAAAGAAAATAAATTACTATTATTACAAAACGTAATTAAAATTAATTACAAAGCTTAAATTAAAAGAAACTAGAGAGAAAAACTCCCTATTTATGTCAAAGAAATGAGAGAGAATGATAGATCTGAAACTGAAATCTCGAGCTCAATTTATAGGCCTCGGTGGGGTTCCAGCGTCGCGACGCCAAGGCCTTTGGCGTCGCTACGCCAGCTTCTGTCGACGTGGCACGCTCTGGTTCGTCGGTTGCAGAATCTGGATAAGATGATAAGGTGACACGTGGCAAGGTGGTTGGGGCTCAATTATTGTGACACGTGGCAGATTCTGCTTGGTCGGCTCAGATTCTTATCCGCCACGTGTCAGATAGGGATAAGAGAGTCAATGATTGATGCTGACGTGGCGCTAATGTGTCGTTGATGTGGCGACACGTGGCAAAGTGACTGTCGGCACCGTAGAATTACGACACATGGCACTGCGCATGTTAGCAAAGTCAAACTTTTCTCATATTCTGATTTGTGGACCCGGTGCAAGTTAGCACTGTTCGGCGCACGTTAGGGGTCGCGACGCTGAAGGTCTTGGCGTCGCGACGTGCCTAAATTACCAAAATGCCCCTTTTTCCAATTTTCACTATTTTGCTCCAAATCACCTCCATAATGTCCTGAAACTTTATTTATCTACAAAATAACAAAAAACACATCAAAATATTCACAAAACTCAAGAAACTATACAAAATATTAGGTTAAATGAGTGGAAAATAGTGATAGAATTACCACTCATCAACTGGTAAAAGTTCTACTTTTTTCGTGAGGGAAGAGAGCGTCTTTTGGTCGGTTGGAGCTGGTCGAATCCCTGAACATTGAAGTCTTTCGAGTGAGTCTCTCTTCAAATTTCTTTGGTGATTACTTATGTTGACTGGAGCTTATTTGCTTTTATTTTGTAGGTCTCTTATGTAACAAAAATTTCGACACTACTAGCAGCTTCGTCTCCAACATGAAGTACATTCTCAATATGTTTGCTCTGAGCGAAACTGGAGGTCTGGTTTATAAAAAATGAGATTGTGATGAACCCCACTATGGAAGGAGGTTTTTGATACTGAAGGTACCTCTTTGGCTCTTAGTAGATTAATATTGGTCGTGGTAGTGGCCACTTGGTCGTGCCGACTGCTCTTTGGGATGCTTTTATTTTTAAAGCCAATAACACAAAAGGAAATTTTATATGCAGCAGAGATCATGTCAGGTCGTTTCAAGCTTCCGTCTTTAGAAGAGATGAAAACCAAAAGGAAGAACAATAAGGCTAAAAGAAAAAAGCATGGAACTTTGGAGATTGAGGTTCTCGTTCCCAAGGGAGTAATGTTGGCTAGAACTCCCATTGTCCAATTGAAATAGTCGACTGAGATGACTATAGTTGGAAAAAAGCAGAAGGCTATCGCTGAGCCAAATGAGGATTTTGATAATGTCATCATCAGAATCCATCACTAGTCGACTGCCATTTCTGAACCTTCTAGACTCTCAAAGTTTGTCAATGGGCTCTTACTTGAAGAAGATGGGCATCGAGTGGCTGATTTGGGCCCCCTAGAGTCGATCAAGAAAGCCATGTCCATGAATTACCAAGTAAGGTTTCTTAAGAGTTACTTTCCTATTCTTCCTTTAAATTCTATCGAATGGGAACTAACCCAAATATTTTTACAGGCCCTCGAATGCAACTTGTTCATTCAGGAATATGTCAAATCAAGCCAGAGGCGAGTTAGGGATTTGGAGAAATCCAACATTGTTGTGAATAAAGAGAACGTGGATCTGAATGCGGCATTTGAAGCCTCCGAGAAAAAGGTGAAGAAGGTTGAGAATAAGGTCGAGTCGGCTCGAACGACATTAAAAATGGAAAGTAAAGCGTCTAAGGTCGAGAAGGAGGCATATAAGGAGAGCGTGAAGGTCATTAATAAAGAGAAGGACGTGCTAACCGAGCAACTGGAGGGAGTCGCCTATGAGACAATGTTGGCAGAGAGAAATAGCTTGATAAAGCAATTCTTGGCGGGGGAGTACAAGTCTTGGACCACCAATAAGTGGATTAAAGAGCATGCTAGGTATGAGGCCAGACTCCCCTCGTCAAATGAAGAAACAGAAGACGATGAAGAAGTGGTTCCGCTGCATAAAAGGAATGGCGAAGCTAAAGAGAGGAAAGTCATATCTGAAGAGGAGTTGGTCGAGATGGGGGAGGATCCTCAGAGCGTTGAATCTAAAATAATAGAGGCTGGTGAATAATCTAGTCTGAGGGAGGAACAAACTACAGAGATAGATGATTACCCCACTGCCGATATTCAAGATACCTTTGTCGTTCTCATCCCTCCTATTGAGGTCCCGGATGTCAAAGTCATTGAGGACTGACTTATTTCGACTTGTAACTAAGTGATGAAAGACTTATAAATTTTAACCATAGAATGAATGAAATATCTTGTTTTAGCACTTTTGTCTTTTGCCTTGTCAATATCTCATTGCGAAAAAAAACTTTTTTTTAACATTTGATAAATTTCCATGTAAAGCTAATCATGAGGTAGCCTCCATGTCCCACAGTCAGAGAGTAGTCACTGTCGAGTGACTGGTCACTGACTACTCGTTTCTTCTCATTTGTCTATTTTATGGATGTGTATATATATTTGGCATAAGTAATTTAGTTGTTTGGTCATTTGTTGACTCGAAACATTTAAGGAATGTAGTGTCTATGTCGTTTCTCTCTGATGTCATCTCGAGACCTTAGCTTAAATGAAGGCCAAGTCTTAGTTGTTTGAACTTGATGTCGAATGAGACAAATTAATTTAAGACTGGCGTCGTACCGTGTAGGGTATATGCCTGCGCTCATGACCTTTTTTTATAGGGCGGTGGTCTCTTGCTTGTGTGATTCTATCCGTCTGCTAATCAATGGGTCCTCATACTTGAATCCTTCGGCCGTTTGGAAGGGTTTGAAGTCTTCTCTTCATGGCGGTTACTGGGACTGTCGCGTTTCTTGTTTCTTTTATCTTCTTCCCATCGGATCTCGACTTGTGCTCGGGCCATTTCATGGTCCACAATGTAGCACCTTAACTTTGTTAGCTTCATATAGAGCCCATTATAGATGAGCAGACCGTTCCTAAAGGCTTCCACGACAGTCGGCATATGTAGATTGGTTTTTATATTCTTTCCTTATTGAAGTGAGCCACTAACCTCGTAGGGATTCTCCCTTCTGCTAATGGACTGTGTTGAGGTCGTCCGTTGTCTTCTCGAGCTTGCAAGTACTTGCAAAGTATTCCATGAACGTATCTGCCAACTTTTGATACGATCCAATAGATCGGTATGGGAGGTTAATGAACCAAGTGAGGGTCGGGCCTTCTAGTGTCTCACCGAACCCTCTAAAATTCTAGCCTCTCATTGATGTGAAGTTAGGGCTATTGACATCATCTTATATTTATAATGGATGATGTGGTCGTTCAGGTTAGTGGATCCATCGTAGAGCCTCATGTCAGTAGGGCTGAACTTCCGTGGGAGCTCTACGAAAGTGATGGTTTCCAAGAAAAGAGTGTCAGAAATTGTCATGGCCCGACTCTTCCTCACTAGTAGCCTCAAACCAGATAGGCTGGAGAGAATTGCCTCTTTGAACTCTTCCATCTATTTGCGCATGGTGGAGGCGACTTGTTATGTTAGGTTCGCGAGAGGGAAATGGTTTGTCGTCTAGCGGCTCTCTGGGTGGTTGTTTGGTGGTGGATCATCACCAGCTACGTCGTCGACTGCCTCTAAGTTGTTGGTCTGAATGACGGGGCCACTGGAGTGGTCTTGCGTTCCTCGCTGTTGAGAGGTTGAGTCCATCTACTCCAATCACTTCTGGAGGCTTGTGTTGGTACTCTGAATCGCGAAGTTCTCCTCCTTTAGTGCTCGCAACCGTTCTTGAAGAGCAACCATCTGTCTAGCCACAGAGTTTGGTGTGCTTTCACTGCCAGGAGCCATGCGTGCAGGTGTGTTGTGTGGATTGTAGACTAAAATCTTTGTTTTCTATAAATCGCTGGGACCCCAAGTAGATGCCAAATTATAGATGTTGTATTTCACCTTCAGCCTACAATCGAGAATTTGTATGATGGAGGCTTCATTGATCCTGCAAAACAAAGGTAGATGGAGTGTGGAGTAGCTACCCACTGGTGTGGTGGACATTGTAGGCACTTCGACGCTCAGGTCATTGATGGTGATGAGTAAAAAGGGAGAAGAATCAAAGCAACTCAATTGTAAGGGCCTAAGTTTGAATGATAAATGTTGAGTCATCAGTCATCGGTGGGTGCCTCAATTCCTTGGACCCTCTCTCCTTTTATAGGCTATGAAGTAGCCTCTTAGTTGGTTTAGGATTTCCTTGGAATAGTCGAATTCCAATCTATTTAGAAGAGGGTAGTAGAGTTAGAATTGAATTAGGAGAACCTAGATGTCCTAGGATTAGATGTCATCCCATTTGTATTTGAATTGATCAAAATACTTAGTTTTCTTGTTAGAAAAGAATTAGTGCTAGCAATGTCTACTGAGACACCGCATAACATGGTCTATGGTTCTTAGAGGCCTTTCAAGTCGTATGGGCCTCTTACCCTTGATGGTATACGGGCTCGTGGGTCTTAAATGTGAATAATGTGCAGACTCGTCTTTTAGTGACTAGATTCATGTGGATTGAGTCTCGATGGCAGCCCATAACGCCATTTTAGGCAAGATGAAGGGCATGAGTCATGTTTCTGTACAAGTCTAATACGTGGGCCTATGACATAATGATATTTGAGTCCATGACCCAAATTTGGCCCGTACTGTAACTAAGACCATTAAACATATAATTAAGAATATTAGACATGCAACCTTAATGATTAAACATGAAATATTTACACATGAAACATTTTACTTTAAACATGCAATTATAACTATTAGATCTGTAATTTTTAATAATAATATGAAATTTCTTATACTTCGAAAATTGAACATGTAGTTAAAATATTACCTATGTAACTAACACAATTAGACATGCAATAATTTCACACTGTGCTGTGCTGAGCTACTATTTGTATATCATTCCTATAATAATTGTGTTGTGGCCATTGGAATTCAGAACTCCGTAAACTGATCGACAGTTTCTAAGAAAGTTTCATTCAACAATGTTGTCAGATCCAACCCGAAACCCATTGGAGCTACCCAAGTCAACTGAAGTCGAATCAGCCCAACAAATCATTAACACTTCCAGCTCAGATAAGGGTGGCAGAAAAGTCCGGGCCCGGTCCGGCCCTGCCCGGCCAGGACCGGCCCGCTCGGGTCGAGCCCTATACTCAAAAGCCCGGTTCGGGCTCGGGCCCGAGCCGGGCTTAGCGTTCTTGGCCTGGGCCTGGCCAGGCCCGGGTTTAAACCCCAAAAAAAACACACACACATATATATTTTAATATGTTTGTAGCATTTAAATTGTTAATTTATCGATGAAACTTTTGATTTATTTGTGAATTATCTTTGCATATAGTGTGAATGTATTTCGTTTTTGTATGTTTTTAAATTTTTTTTAAAATTTTTATAAAAAAACGGGCCGGATAAATCCCGGGCCCGAGCCCGAAAGACGCCCGGGCCGGGATTTTCCCAGACCTGGGCTTTTATTTTTCTTGCCGTGCTCGGGTCGGGCTTATCAAAACCCGGGATTGGCCCGGCCCATTGCCACTCTTAAGCTCAGCGGCTATGGGTGGCAATTTGGGCCAAGATTCGTTTATTCGTTCGATTCGATTCGCTTTAAAGAGAATATGGGTTTGGAAAAATGGATTCGTTTAATAAATGGGTCAATTCGATTCAATTCGTTTAATAAACGAATCGAATCCGAATTTGAGCTCATCAATTCGTTTAGGATTCGTTTATTAAATGAATCTTAAACGAATCGAATTCGTTTAGTATCCGTTTAATTATACTACAAATTTATCATTTTTTGTTGATTATAATTATTAAACGGGAAGGTTATTTTAGTCATTTCATATATTTAACCTAAGTATATAAAGTAAAAATCTAAACCTAAACCTAAAATCTAAACCTAAATGCCCCATATGCCTCTCTCAATCTCTCCCAATCAAACCTAAACTCTCAACTCAATCAAACCTCAAATTTTAACTAAACTCAAATCTCGTGGCAATCTGGTAAGTTGTAACTG
>SKCR01004512.1:0-26314 GCA_019454045.1 Zanthoxylum bungeanum | reverse complement strand
TTCTTCATCATCGCTTGGAAATTTCATAGCTTTGAAAACATTAAAGGTCACTTCTTGGTCCTGCACTTTCATGGTTAGTTCTCCTTTTTGCACATCAATTACAGTTTTACCTGTAGCCAAAAATGGTCTCCCAAGAATGATAGGTATTTTTTGTCTTCTTCCATGTCAAGGATGATAAAGTCTGCTGGAAGTATGAGTTTGTCAACTTTAACCAGCACATTTTCAACGACTCCTCTCGGAAATGCGAGTGATCGATCAGCAAGTTGCAAAGATATTGAGGTAGGCATTGCTTCTCCAATTTACAGTTTCCTGTAAATAGAAAAGGCATTAAATTAACACTAGCACCTAAATCACATAAAGCTTTACCGATGTAATGTTCTCCAATGGTGCAAGGAACTGTGAAACTGCCAGGATCTTTCAACTTCGGGGGAAGCTTCCTCTGAATGATGGCGCTGCATTCTTCTGTCAAAGCTACTGTCTCGTAGTCTCCCAATCTCCGTTTTCGTGAAAGGATGTCTTTCATGAATTTGACATAACTGGGCATTTGTTCCAAGGCTTCAGCAAATGGTATGTTAATGTGCAGCTTTTTGAAAATCTCCAAGAAACGAGCAAACTGTTTGTCCAGTTTGTTTTTCTGAAGACGCTGAGGAAATGGTGGAGGTGGAGTGATCTGTTCTTTTTCTTTTTCCTTTGCTTCTTTTTCTTCCATCTGTGGAACTGCATCTTTTGGAACTTCCTCAGCAGCTGTTTTGACTCCAATATCTTTGTTGATCTCAGTACCACTCTTTAAGGTAATGGCTTGACATTGTCCTTCCCTCGGTTCTTTGGATTTGGTTCTGTATTGCTGGGAAGATTACCTGGTGGTCTGTAACTCTGAGCATTGGCCAGTTGGCCGATTTGATTTTCCAGTGCTTTGATGGAAGCTGATGGCTCTGAATCATGGCTTCATATCTTTTTAGTTGAGCTAACATCTCTGCCATCACTGGTTCATTTGTCTGCTCCTGGCCTTTATTCTGTTGCTGGAATCCAGGTGGTGGATAGTTCCGCTGTTGGCCTGAATTGTTGCTCCATGAAAAATTAGGATGATTCCTCCACCCTGGGTTGTAGGTGTTGGAATATGGATTGTTCCCCTGCCTGTTGAAATTGTTGACATAATTCACCGTTTCTTCATGTTGATTTGATTCTGGTGCTCCTCCATATGGTGAACTTGTGGATCCAGTGGTAAGAGTCTCCATGAATTTGCATATTTGATCTAGCTTGGTGTTGACTGCTGTATTAGCTCCAACCTCATATATTCCTGCAATTCTTTGAATCAAACTTCTTTCAGTTGGCCACAAAGAGTTGTTGTTGGCCATTTCTTCGATTAATTCCCAGGCTTGATCTTCACCTTTTGCCATTAAAGCTCCTCCAGCAGCAGCATCAATTGTGGTTCTCATTATTCCAGAAAGCCCATTGTAAAATGTTTGGACTTGAAGCCATTTTGGAATTTCATGGTGTGGACATTTCCGGAGTAGATCTTTGTACCTTTCCCAAGCTTCATAAAGAGTTTCTGAGTCTTGTTGCACAAAGGATGTGATGTCATTCCTCAGTTTTCCGGTTCTGGCTGGTGGAAAATACTTTGCAAGAAATTTGGTGGCTAAGATGTTCCATGTTGTGATAGAACCTGCTGGTAATGAATGTAGCCAGGCTTTAGCTCTGTCCTTCAAAGAGTATGGGAAAACACGTAGTCTCATTGCTTCTTCAGCTTCTCGGTTGTAATTGAAAGTACCGCACAACTTCCAGGAAGTTGCTGATGTGGGCATTAGGATCTTCAGTTGCATTTCCTCCAAACTGTACTGACTGCTGCATCATCTGAATGCAAGTTTTGATGTCACCCGCATTTGCTGGTAATGGAGGGAGTACAATACATGAAATGAGTCTGTCAACCACCGGAATGGTTCTGTCTCGAATGGGAATTGGTGGTGCAACCTCCAAAGGTTCAGGTTCCATGTTGACTAAAGCTTCTTGGGCTTCTCGCCTTTCTCTTCTCAACTGTCTGATAGTTCTTTCAATTTCTGGGTCAAATGGTCGTAGTTCAAAGCTTCTGGTTCGTCTCATGAAGTTTCTGAGAACCTGAAACACAAGAAAACAATAACAATAAGTAAAAAGAAATTAGATACAAGTAAAAGTATCTAACCCCTAAACTAATAATAAAAGATAAATAAGTCCCCGGCAACGGCGCCAAAAACTTGACCGGCGTAAACACACACGTATAACGCAAGCGTACGTATCGTTCAAGTAGTATAAAAAGTATCGATCCCACGAGGACTTAATACCTAAGTTATTAATTTTATGAGGTTAATTGATTACTAGTATCTAACAGGTTGTTTAATTGATTTGAAATAGCACACGATTCTAAATTTAAAGACAAGTAACTAAAATTGATTGAAAAGATATTTTGAGAAAATTCAATATTAAAACTATCTAGGGTTGTGATTTATTCCAATATTATATAAAGATAAAGTGGTTATTTTATAATTGGGTAATATATTGATTTATTAACCTGAAACACTAATTTATGTAAAAGCCTCTTCCGATGGTCAATTACAAATACCTAGTATAATCCAATTGAACCATATGTCTATGTCAACCAAATTACCTAGATTCATTACGATTAAGTTCCAATTAAGACTACCCCCGCCCGACAGGTATATTCCTATCCTGTAAGGAAATCTATTGAAAGGGTTATCTATCCTTAAGGAAGATCGTGGGCTATTGAATCTAAGGTCTTAAACTTAAAATCCCTATGTCTAGTTCATTTTAAGTTTACCTAGTCAATTTAATTAATGGCCAGTTAATTAAAGAGCATTAAGATTAAGACTCAATAAATAAATCTTTATATTACCCAAATTATAATCTAACCCTTATAAACCCGTGACATTGAATTTCATCACAACCCTAGATATTAACTTAGTTATGACACATAGCTAGGGCTGATAAAAACTTGAAAATAAAAGACATAAACTGCTGAAAAGTAATTGCGATAATGAAAATGCTGAAAAGAAAATTACAAATGAAATAAAATGCTAAGGTAAAAGGAATTACTTTTAATATTACTAATTTAGATATCTCCCAATAAAATAATATATAAACTTATGAAATTATTTAATCAACCGACCAATCTGGCGGTATCCTGATTAAGTCCAATTAAGTCCAACCAGCCATATAGGCGGTAATATTTGTCCATAATCCAGCCATAAAGGCGGTACCAAAATTAAATTACCAACCGACCAATATAGCGGTATTCCTTGATTAGTCAGGTTTAAACCAGATTAAAATTAAATTACCAACCGACCAATATAGCGGTATTCCTTTATTAATCAGAATTTTAAATAGTAAGTATATTATTTTTAGGGAGATTAATCTAAATAGCAATAGTAAAATAATTACCTTTCACCTTAGCATAGGAAAGTTACCTCCTCATAGTGAATAGTAAAACTGTAAAAAGTAAAGAGAGTAAACTATTATTATTACAAAAAGTAATTAAAATTAAATACAAAAGTAAAAAAGTAAAAACTAAAATATTCTAGAGAGAGAAACTCTCGCTTTACACGGATTAGAAGAGAGAGAATGGTACACTGAAATCTGAAATTTCGCGTTCTATTTATAGGAAATTTTTCACTGTTCCACGCGTCGCGACGCCAAAGCCTCAGCGTCGCGACGCTGGATTTTGTCGACGTGGCACAATGAGGAGATGACACGTAGCAATTCGGATAAGAGGATAAGGTTGACACGTGTAATGGCGGCTGGAACTCAATTATGAAGCTGACGTCATTGATGACGTGTCACTATTCATGACGTCATTGGTGACGTCACTCTGTTGATGTGGAAGACAACGTGGCGACACGTGGGCGGCGGCCGTCAGACGAATGAGAGGTTGACACATGTCGCGCTGTGATTGGCTGATGATGACATGACATGGCATGTTGACTCGGTTGACTTGCTGATGTGGCTGCTGATGTGGACGATGATGTGGCGACACGTAGGATGACACGTGGGGCGGTGGCCGTCCAAGCAATAGGATTTCGACACGTGGCACGGCGCATTTTAGCATCTCTGTTGTGATGGTGACACGTGTCACGGCGCACGTTAGCAAAGTCAACTTTTCTCAGATTCTGATTTTGTGGACCCGGCGCATGTTAGCAGATTCGGCGCACGCTGGGCGTCGCGACGCGCAGTGTTCCAGCGTCGCGACGCACAAGAGACGAAAATATCCCTGTTGACGCATTTTTGTCCGGTTTTGCCCCAAATTGCCTCCAGTGCTGTCCAAACTTTATTTATCTGCAAAATAACAATAAAACACATCAAAATGTTCATAAATCTCGAGAAACAATACAAAACATTAGGTCAAATGAGTGAGAAATAGTGATATAAATACCACTCATCACTTTTCCGCTGGCTATTTTTTCTATTTTCACTCGCTGTTTTCAACCGATGTTTCCGCTGTTTTCACTGGTTTGCTATTTTGGACTGCAGGTTCCTTGATTGTTTGGGATAATTTGTTCACAATTTTTATGGTGCAGTTTTCGGTGATTTGGGGACTATTTTAGGGTGTAGTTTTCAGTGGTTTGGGGACTATTTTGCTGTGGTTTTCAGGTCGTTTGGAGGGCAGTGTTTTGGGGTGGTTTTTTGGGTTGCCGAGGGCGTGAGTATTTTGGAGGCAAGGATTCACGGCTTTGAAGGTTTATTGGTTGTTTATTCACTCGGTGGAGGGCTGCTGTTTACGTGGATTAGGGCTGCTAGGTTCGTGAGTGAAGGCTGAGAGTGACGTGTGGTTGGCTGAGTCGTGTAAAGACGTGTGGTTGTGTTTCAAGTATGCATGAGGCTTGTGCGTTTTGTGAAGGTGATACTGCCGAGTGAAGAGTGAGAGAGGCGAGTGAGGGGGACAAAGCTAGGGTTTCTTTTTTTGTTGGCTACTGCTGCCGATTGTGTGAGTGTTTGTTGTTGAGAGCCGAGAACTAGGGTTTGCGTGAGTGGTTTTAGGTGGCAGTCAATTTGAGTTGCCGTGGAGTGGTTTGTTGAACGAGAGAGGGAATATGGCGTGAGTGTGTTTTGAGAGAGAATGAAGAGAGAAGATATGGTGTATATATGTGAGAGTGGCCGAGAGAGAGTGTTGATGATAGATGTGAGAGAGAGGCGTGAGTGATTAGGGTTTATATTTGATTTTTTGTGAAGGTCCATAGTGATGGGAGAGGAGAGAGGGCCGAGTGAGAGAGAGAGGCTAATGGTTTCTTTCTTTTAGTGTTTTTTTCGTCAATGAGCTCTCCCCCGGGTTTTAGTTTGTGTGTCTTTTTATAAGAGTGGGTTAGGGTTGTCCTTGTATGGGTAGGAAATGGAGATTGTGTGATAATGGGGAATATTTAATTAGTTTGTTATAAGGAAATGATTTCTTTAGTTTTATGAAGGTGATTTATTTAGTTTAGGAAATGGATTTAGGAGATTTGATTTGATTTATTTAATTTAGGAGGGAGATTTGATTTGATTTGATTTGATTTGGTTTAATTTATTTGGATTTGATTTAATTTGGAATGTGATTTATTTAATTTTTGATTTATTTTAATTTAGGAAGGGGGATTTGATTTAATTTAGACATGTGTTTTAAATGTTTTAATTATTTTGGATTGGGCTTGGAGGCTTGGTTCTTTGGGCTTGGACGTGTGGCGTTGGATAAGTGCGGGGGTTCGAGACTTAATATTTTAAAACATGGATTAATCGAGCAAACTCGAGGCCAAATAGCGAGTTAAATTTGTTGATGTATTTATTTCTTGAATTTTTCCCTTCCGACGTCCGTTTCCCGTGACTTCCGCAACCTAAAGGGTAGTGCCTACATACGAGGCTCATCATTGGGCTTTATGCAAAAATATAGTGTCTACAGTCACCCCCACTTTGATGGGAATTGTGCAGTGTGTGACAGTGACAATCCTATCAAAGTTATGCATGCACTTTTACTTACCTGGCTCGCCAGCTGCTACCTGACTTGCTGTTGTTCTAAGATGTTTCAAGCTGAGTTGATCTGGTGGTGAGGTGCTGCGACCCCTAAGGTTCATCCCTGCAAGATGTTGTGATCTCTAGGATTCATTACCAAACTGAGCTGATGTGAGGTGGTTCATTCCCGAACCGTTACTTGAGGTGGTCCATTCTCGAACCATTACTGTGAGGTGGTCCATTCCCGAACCATTACTAAGTTGAGATGAGGGTCTTGTACCCGAATTGTGATGAGGGTCTTGTTCCTGAATTAAGATTAGGGTATTGTTCCCTGAATTGAGTTGAGATTGATGGCGAGGTGATGTGACCCCTGGGTCTTGTTCCTGAACCACCGAGTGGGTTTTGTTCCCGAAGTGAGCTGAGGGTCTTGTTCCCTAATTGAGTTGCGGGTCTTGTTCCCGATTGTGGGTCTTTTTCCTAAATTGGATTGCAGTTCTTGTTCCCAATTGTGGGTCTTGTTCCCAAATTGAGTTGCGGGTCTTGTTCCCGAATTGAGTTGCGGGTCTTGTTCACGATTGTGGGTCTTGTTCCCAAATTGAATTGCGGGTCTTGTTCCCGATTGTGGGTCTTGTTCCCAAATTGAATTGCGGGTCTTGTTCCCGAATTGAGTTGAGGGTCTTGTTCCCTGAATTGAGTTGTGGGTCTTGTTCCCGATTTGAATTGTGGGTCTTGTACCCAAATTGAGTTGAGAGACTTGTTCCCGATTGTGGGTCTTGTTCCCAAATTAAATTGCGGGTCTTATTCCTGAATTGAGTTGCGAGTCTTGTTCCCGATTGTGTTGTGGGTCTTGTTCTCGATTTGAATTGTGGGTCTTGTTCCCGAATTGAGTTGAGGGTCTTGTTCCCTGAATTGAGTTGTGGGTCTTGTTCCTGATTTGAATTGTGGGTCTTGTTCCCGAATTGAGTTGAGGGTCTTGTTCCCTTAATTGACTTGAGGGTCTTGTTCCCTGAATTGTGGGTCTTGATCCCGATTTGAATTGTGGGTCTTGTTCCCGAAATGAGTAGAGAGTGGGCTTTGTTCCCGAATTCAGATTAGGGTCTTGTTCCCTGAATTGAGTTTTTGGTCTTGTTCCCGAATTGAGTTGTGGGTCTTGTTCCCAATTTGAATTGTGGGTCTTCTTCCTGATCTGAATTGTGGCTCTTTTTCCCAATTTGAATTGTGGGTCTTGTTCCCAAACTGCTTGTCTTTGCCGCGTTTTCATTTTCTTTAAAACCTGCGAACAGAAACAAAACAAAAATACGTGTATGTGACGTGTATGCATGGATGCATGGATGTATTTCCTATTCTGATGGGTTAGGCCTTCCTTGTGCTCTTCGGTGCTTCTCGCCTACCAATGTCTTTGATCGCCCCTGGGTCGGCTTACAATTTCCTTCTGCCAGTTCTTTTCTGGTGGTTGGTCAGTTCTCTTTTGTCTCATTGCTCAAGTTCTCGGTGTATCCCTTATTCGCGGGGTGGTAGACTGGTCACCCCCAGTCTTGGCTTAGCTTTCTGTTCTTCGCTGTTTGCACTAGGTCAAGGTGGACCACATGATATGGCATTCTATATCATCATATTATATCACATGCTACGAAATAGTCCCAATAGTTACACATATTATTGCCCTCAAATAGTGCCCAGTATTGAAACTTGAGAACCTTCAAAACATTCAACGCGACTCAAATCCAAGTCTTTGAATAAATGATTTAAGCCAGACTCAAAGTGTGTGTGCGCAAAAGTTCCTTTGCAGATTCATCCCCAAGAAATCCAACTTAATGATTTCGTCAAAAAATTGGGATCAATGGGTCAAACCAACCTAGATGTCTCAATTATGCCCTGCAGTTGCTTTTCTGTGCTCAATGTGGTATGGTTTTCTTTCTCTTTTGTCTCTTTCTTTTTTTCTTTTCATTTTGAACTTCTTTTTTTCTTTTCTTTTCTTTTCTTTTTCTTTTTCTTTCTTTTTTTTTTTCAACACACCCACCCTTTAAGGTAGAATTTCTCCTCATGGTGGTCCTAATACTCGTCCATGGGTAGCTTCATGCTTATCGGTTATAGGTGGTTCAATTCTTTTCTTTATAGACTTTTTTTCATTTTTAACCATACCATAGATCATAACATAAGCAAATCAAGATAGACATCTAAGCAAACGGTCATTCACCGACCTACAATTTCTTCAACTAGTCATCTTGCCAACTACTCAGGTTTTCACCGCTAAGAACCTATAGTGAAGTGCTTACGAGTCTAACATAGATCAATCACTCAAAGTATAAGATAAAAGCACATCAAGAGTTTATCGTTTCTAAGATTTCACCCTAAAGCAAACCATTCATCATCGGACTCATGCTTAACTATTGAGGACTAAAAACAAACAATTTTTCTTTTTTTCTCTCTTTTTTTTTTCTCTTTTCTTTTGCTGAAGGCCCCCCAATGGTCTTTTTATCATTGCCGTAAATTTTTCTGTTCCTCGGTTTCTTTTTCCCCGATATCCATGTTTGCTAAACTCTACTTGACAAATCTTTCTTTTATCTCTAACCCAACAGATATCTATGATGGCTTTTAAGACACAAGGGTTAACATGATGCGTGTATGCATGAGATGCATGAGATACGTACGATGTATGTGATATAATATGTATGTGGTTATCAAACAGAATATATCTTTCCGACCTTATTTCTCCCACACTCGCGGTAAGCCTATTTTTGGTTCTAGGTATGGCTTATTTTATGTTCCAATGTGTGGTACACAAAATCATTCTCTCCTATGCTACGGGGTGAACCTTGGCTGCTTCTGTCTCTTTCCATCGGTAAAAGAAAAAGACCTCCCATTTACACCATGGACTAAGCCGATTATGGGATCATGCCATTGACTAGAAATGACGAATTGGGCTTTCGGCGACCGTGGTCATGTGGATAAACATGGAAGCATCCAAAAGTATACAAATATGTCATAACAAGGCGTATCCTTTCTGTATGAAAGCCAGTGCGGATATCGGACTCATGCTTCTGGTATACTTGGATCATATTTGGATTTTCTAAGCCCATCAAGGTTTTCATACAAGTTGGCCCATTATCATTTTAAAGCATTCAATCACATTATTGCGAGGTGCAAACTTGCCCCAGTTGCAAAAGGCCTAACATGTTTACACTTTTGCGATAATGTGGCTAAACAACTTCAAATGATAGAGGGCCCAAACACAAAGTTGCCCATCGATATTTTAGAAGCTTTTGGCCCAATCGTCATGAGACACAAACTCATCCCAGTTTAAATGGCCCAACAAGTTCACATCTCATAACAAGAAGTCCAAATGAATCCAAATGATGATGGTCCCAAACACAAGCATAAAGGGTGGCTTCTATAGGTCATACAACTATGGTTCACATGCAGGTTTATAGGAGTATAGATAAAGGCTCCCGCCAGCGAATGGTTGCCCATAACTAGGTCTCCCCACTCAAGGGTTCGAGCGACCAAGTGAGCGCACCTTTTTTATACCCTAAGGTACGTGCCAACGAGTGATGATACCATATAACGATCCGCCGCTTCGAGCGAAAGTGACTTCACGATACACGATGCCATCAAGGTAAAAAGGGGTATGCAAAATATATGAGACAAGGTCAATTAAAGCAAAAATCACAAACATTACAAGACATTATTTTGGGGCTGATTCTCTATCCCCAGTGGAGTCGCCAGACTATAGGAAAGGTACAGAAATCGACGACGCTGTCCCGGGCTGCGGCCCGGTCGGGAGTACGGAGTAGTCCGCGGGGGACCAAACCGGAGAAATAAAATGGAGTCGCCACCCAGTGTGAACTGGGAAATGATTTAAGGCCGCACTCACCCCTCGCAAGGGAAGACCTCAAACCGTTGGGTTCAGAATGGTCTCTTACTCATGCCAATTGTAATGAACGGATTTACGCAATAATATAACCAAGTCTTATGCAACACATGCAAGATAATTCAAATGACATACAAGATTGCATACCCATAAACATAAATGTAAGTGAAAAAAAATGCATAATTCTAAAAACATGTTAATCAGAGAAGTACGAAAATGACAATAGAAACGTTAACAATAGCGACAGATAATTAAGAACAGGAAGCACAAAGGAATAACTAAAGAGACAAACATACATAAAACATGATAAATGAATCTGTCCAGTGTGTGCGTGTTCGTGTAGCATTCGTGTAGCATTCAAAAACGCGTTCGAACGGGTAAAACAAAATACATGCATTCGAGTAGCGTTCGGAAACGCGTTCGAACGGTGAACAAAATGCACACATTCGAGTAGCATTCGGAAACACGTTTGAATGAGATAAGCCCGAATGTATGCGTTCGAGTAGTGTTTGATAACGCATTCAAACGTACTGAGGCAGAATGCATACATTCGAGTAGCGTTTGATAACGCGTTCGAACAGGATCACAAATATGACATCTATAATCACATAAACACATGCATGAGTGTTTTCCCAAGCGGTACGTGGAGTTGTATCCCAAGTACAGACCGCATTACCGTTCATTCGGATTCGAATACGAAATTTATGTCTAGGTTTCCATCTGATATACCACGAGAGGCAACACTCAATCATTAACACAATGTAGACAGACAGAACATACGATAATGCATATAACCATTAATAACCAAAGGGACCAACATGCGAAATAACAAGGAAGATAAATAACACAAAATGAAAATGAGGAACAATAAATGTAAATTAAATCCGAAATAATAAAAGACTAATAATACGAAATAAAAGCGGAATAATAAATATGTGACCAACGAATTTGGCTGTTTTCAATGTAGGACTTCGCATACCCGGTTGGACGTATTCCGCGTCCAACCGAGCATGCCGTTTCCAGGATGACAAAATAAAATATAACAAAGGGTGCCCTCAGGTCTTACCTTTTAAGTCGCTTCTCGGGAATACGTTGGGACGTCGTCGGAAGGGTTAGCGTTTCCGCTGTTTTCACTGGTTCGCTTTTCTGCTAGCTATTTTCTATATTTTCGCTCGCTGTTTTCAACCGCTGTTTCTGCTCGCTGTTTCCGCTATTTTCATTGGTTTGCTGTTTTGGACTGTTTTGGGATAATTTGTTCACTGTTTTTATGGTGCAATTTTCGGTGATTTGGGGACTGTTTTAGGGTGCAGATTTTTTTTTATGGTTTTGGGACTATTTTGCGGTGGTTTTCGGGTCGTTTGGAGGGCAGTGTTTTGCGGTGGTTTTTTGAGTTGCCGAGGGCGTGAGTATTTTGTAGGCAAGGATTCACGGCTTTGAAGGTTTATTGGCTATTTATTCACTCGGTGGAGGGCTACTGTTTACGAGGATTAGGGCTGCTAGGTTCGTGAGTGAGGGCTGAGAGTGACATGTGGTTGGCTGAGTCGTGTAAAGACGTGTGGTTGTGTTTCACGTATGCATGGGGCTTGTGTGTTTTGTGAAGGTGTTACTGCCGAGTAAAGAGTGAGAGAGGCGAGTGAGGGGGACAAAGCTAAGGTTTCTTTTTGTGTTGGCTCCTGCTACCGATTGTGTGAGTGTTTGTTGTTGAGAGCCGAGAGCTAGGATTTGCGTGAGTGGGTTTAAGTGGTAGTCAATTGGAGTTGCCGTGGAGTGGTTTGTTGAACGAGAGAGGGAATGTGGCGTGAGTGTGTTTTGAGAGAGAATGAAGAGAGAAGATAGGGCGTGTATCTGTGAGAGTGGCCGAGAGAGAGTGTTGATGATAGAAGGGATAGAGAGGCGTGAGTGATTAGGGTTTATGTTTGATTTTTTTTGAAAGCCTAGAGTGATGGGAGATGAGAGAGGGTCGAGTGAGAGAGAGAGGCTAAGGGTTTCTTTCTTTTAGTGTTTTTTTCGTCAATGAGCTCTCCCTCGGGTTTTAGTTTGTGTGTCTTTTTATAAGAGTGGATTAGGGTTGTCCTTGTATGGGTAAAAAAAGGAGATTGTGTGATAATGGGGAATATTTGATTAGTTTGTTATAAGGAAATGATTTCTTTAGTTTTAGGAAGGTGATTTATTTAGTTTAGGAAATGGATTTATGAGATTTGATTTGATTTATTTAATTTAGGAGGGATATTTGATTTGATTTGGTTTAATTTAATTGGATTTGATTTAATTTGGAATGTGATTTATTTAATTTGTGATTTATTTTAATTTATGAAGGGGGATTTGATTTTATTTAGACATGTGTTTTAAATGTTTTAATTATTTTGGATTGGGCTTGGAGGCTTGGTTCTTTGGGCTTGGGCGTGTGGCTTTGGATAGGTGCGGGGATTCGAGGCTTAATATTTTAAAAAAGGGATTAATCGAGCAAAATCGAGGCCAAATAGCGAGTTAAATTTGTTGATGTATTTATTTCTTGAATTTTTCCCTTCCGACGTCCGTTTCCCGTGACTTTCGTGTTGGGATGTATGCCCTAGAGCTACATGTGATGTAAACGGCTTCATGTGTTTAGAAATAAAAGGATGCATTATTCATTTATCTAATTGTTTGTTCAATATCGCATATTGTATATCTTCATAAATACCGTAGATTACTTATGTTCCTTTAGACTTGGTGTATGAACGTCATGCACCAGAGGATTTAAGACTGAAGTTAGTAATCTTAAATAGTCCATAGAGAGCAAACAAACCGGGTACTTTGTTTGTGGTTTATCTATAGCTGCGGTCCATTCTATATTTGGATGACGATCTTAATCCGGATCGTCCATGTAGAGACATGAGAATGGAGGCACCTTATATGATGTGATCATATAGGACTGGGCCTAGATAGAATGACATTCTTATAATATCCGTTAAACAAAGAAAGTAATTTCGATCTACTTGATGGTCATATATGGATTGATCTTAATCCTGAGTATACTACGAACTCCTGCATAACGGGTTGTGTCCTTTGATTTACAAAGGTAAGGTTGGTGTAGCAATCCCAACCAATAACTACGTACTTTGGGGGCATAGTCTGTTATGTAGCTGGGAACTTTTTACATAGATATGGAATTCACTCCTTCTTGCGAGAAGTAGATGAATATCTCTCTTAAGGGTTGATTCGGTACTTGAACGATTAGAGCGCTCAAGTCTTTCTATTACGAATAGAAAGATTAATATTCATAACAGTTATGAATGAATCGTTCGTTAGAGAATCAATGGTACTTAAGATAAAATAATTAGAGGGGTATAACGGACATTATGACCCGGCTCTAATTACGAGATATTCGTGAAGGATCAATTCGTATGCAATGACTATATCGGTGGACACCGACTTGGTTCGGCTTAATATTTCATCTATGGCAAAGAGAGTGCAACTTCGGGTTTTTAGTGGAATAACCCGGAGTTAATAATTCGGAATATTTAATTAAGAGCTTAATTAATATTTCGAGATTATTGGAGCTCAGAACCGTAGGTCCACTTGGTCCCCGTGCTAGCTCGATTTACTATAGTGGAGCTAATATAATTGGATGGTCCAATTATATACTCACAAAAGGAATAAATATTATTATATGATTAATAATAATTATATCACACATGAGACTTTATATTAAAAGTTAATATAAAGTATTAATAATTATATATGATAATTATTAAATTAGAATATTAAATTATATATGATATAATTTAATAAGGCTAAGAATTATTACCAAGGTAGGATTCCTTATTGGATAAGGAATATGATTTGTTTGTTTGGGAAACAAAATCAAATCCTAATTAAAACCCCTCCTTGGCCGAAATTCCTAGTCTTTTATTAGGAATAGGATTTGTTGTTTAAGAAACAAAAATCAAATCCTTATTACCCTACCATGGCTGAAAATTAAGAGTCCAAATGGGAGTAGGATTTGTTTATTTTTGGAAGAAAAAATCAAACAAGGAATCCAATACCCCTTGGCCGATTCCATAGAGATTGGGAGACTAGTTGTTGATTTGTTTTATGAAACAAATTAACCATAAGTATAAAAGATAAATTATGATTTATTTTTAATACACAAGTCATTAGAAACCCTAGCCTCCATCTCCTTCTCCAAGCTCTCAAGAGTTGAGAATTCTTTTCGGTGTGTGTGATTATTCTCTAAACCGTTTAGAGATTAATTTGTGAGTGTAGCCCACACTACCCTCCGTTAGTGTCGAGACATAGTTCGGAAGACCTCGTGACGTTGAAAAACATCCCAAATACTTAACACAAGTCATGGCAACCAGCCCCTGGAATCCCTGCAATTTGCGCAGATACAAGTTCTCAGGGAGCTCCGTTTTGTTTGGTTTTCATTCGGGATTTTGGGAAACACTTTAGGATAATTTTAGGGCTGTGTTAGGATTGATTTTTGGAGAAAAATCAGATCTGAAATTGAGCAGTGAGTGGCGCAAATCAGACCTGAAACTGGGTGCAGTTCGCGCCCATAACGTGTCCAAAACAGTATGTTATTTCACTGCAGTTCAAGGGCTGTTCGGGGACTGTTTCGGGGCTATTCCAGAGCTGAGATTTTGTCCAAAACATCAGTGAATCCACTGGTGTGGTTTGGCCTAGCAAGGGAAGAGCAGAAAAATTTTTCAAGTTCGATCCGTGAGCCTAATCGCTTCCGCTGCGCGAGGGAAAGCGTTTCCTACATTTCGCAACTTAAAGGGTAGTGCCTCCATACGAGGCTCATCATTGGGCTTGATGCAAAAATGCAGTGTCTACAACACCCTTAAGCATGTATTCTAAAAGCATAATAAGGCGCGAATAAAATTAATAATGATATGCAGATGGATATATAACAAACTTTGTTCCTAGAACAAATCTCTCACTTTCCTCTCTTCCGCTAGCACTATTCTTACTTCTACCCCATTACATAATACTTCTAAGGAAACCTCATTTACATTGAGGGGAATTGGTGAGAAGAGAAATACAAAGAGAATAGAGATAATAGGCTGGACACGCAGGTTCAATTTAATAAATTCTAAATTTATTACAATAATTTCCAAAATTGCCCTCACCCATCTAATATCCATCCGACATACATTATTCATACAATACATCCATGTATTCACACAAAGCATGTTATTCAATAAATCTAATCCAATTAATTAATCTTTGAATTAATGACCATCCAATGTTCAAACAACGATTTGATTTGCGCGAGTCCAACTCGTTTAAGAATAAATACTCAAAGTACGTATTCTTGAATTATATCGAATTACAATTTTAAATCCAATTTAATTTGTATTCAATACTAATTCAAATTTAATTCCAAATTAAATAATTACACATATTTATGTGCCTTTTAGAGTTAGATTCTAAATCCAATTTTAATGGGTCTCAAAGGCCCAATTAACATCCAATGTCAATTTAATTAAAGTCCAATGAACTTTTTGTTAATTCTTAAGGCATGGGCTTTAGCCAATATGGATCAAACCCAAATGTCAAGGCCCAATTAAGGAATCACCCTTTTTGCAAAAAAAATCAATTTTGGCCCATTATGCCCAATTAAATATTAAAAGGCCCAATAATTATATTTGGACTTTATGAAATGGTTTTAGGCCCAATTTGGATCCAATCCATTTGTCCTAAACCACGCTTGGCCCAACCAAGCCCATTAAGCCCAATTACAACAAATTAAATTAACACATTATTCCAAATTACATAGTAATTTAATTAAAGTGCAATTAACATAAGTAATCAACTAATCTAATATTTCCAAAATATTAATTAAATCAATTAATCATGCTCATTAATTCCAATTCATCTCCAACACAAATTAAAGCAAAACAATTCATTACAACATGCTTATAGCTCACAGTTTTGACAAGAAATTATCATGCAATTTGATTTCAATCCAATTAAATCAACACCCAACATACATTTCATGCCAACGACACATCCAATTGTCTAATTTTCAAAAAATCACCATGATCAACCTAGGGGTAATTTTCGGCCATGAAAAGAAATTGGGGATTTTTGATCAAATCAATTTTTCTCAATTCCAACAATGCACAAATCCAATTGAACATCATATAAACATAACCCAACAATCAATTTAGGCATTTTCAAACTCCAAGCAAAATCCCAAATTAAAGTCCATAAACCCTAGAATTCAAATCAAGCTTATGATGACTCTGATACCATTGTTAGTGTTCCTAGAACATGCCAAGGATCTCTAAGAGTGATTCGTGTGTGAATTAATCAAAGGGAGTTGCGAAATACTCACATTGATCAGCTTTGAATTTCGAAAATTTCCATGGATGTGTAGAAGCTCCAAGCTTTCTATGTTGTTTCCAACTCAAGGATGAGTTTCCCTATCACTTTATTTGCTCTTTGAAGTGCTAGCTTGCTTGAATTTTTGCAACAAAATACTCAAAATGGGAGAAGGAAGCTCACGGAAATTGCATGGAGAAGAGAGAGGAATAGTTTTTTTTTTTTGGTTTTTGATATTTTGTTTCTAAAACAATTACAAAAAAAAAAAACCATTTTCCAAAAAGTGTATATACTTATGCCAAAAGCAAAAGTCAAAGTGTGTAACACAAGTTTCAACAAAAAATCCACCACCACCCACCAACTTCTATCACCAAAAAAGTGACTTATGATGTAAGTTGGTGGGCCCCACTTTAAATTCAAAATTCAAGTGGGCTTGCTCAACACACTTCGGGCTCGGATTCGTTTAATCCGATTAAATGAATTTTCCATCGCAACGTAATTAAATATAATTTATTTAAATAATAATGCATAGAAAAATTATTACTGAAGTCGCTTGCGAATTAATTCCAAATTAATTCGTTCGCTTGAATTAAAATCCAATTTTAATTCTATATTGAAATCCGATTTCAATTCATATATCCAATATATTATTTTAGCCTAAATAAATAAATTAAATAGAAAAATCTAATTTAACTATTAAATTTATTTTACCGATTAATTCCAAATTAATCGCGCTCTTTCCTCTCGACGAATTTAATCCCAGATAAATTATCAACACAATTAATCCTAGATTAATTCTTGTCGTAATTAATCCCAGAATAATTTTCTCTCTCATAATTAATCTCAGATTAATTCTGTTCGAGTTAAATGTCATTGGTGAATCTTTCGGAAGCGACCCAAGAGATCCCTGGATATTTTGGCAGTAAATATGGTCATCGGACTATCCGAACACGTGCGTACCAGGTACCACGTTCTTACTGATTTACAAGACATGGTTGGCTTCTAGCAAAGCACCGTGCCTACCCAATTCTTCAGAAATATCCTTTAAAGGAATATATAATCTTTATCAGGCGTAGTATACTAAATATTGCCTATTACGATCCAATATCGGATGTCACATGCTAGGCCTAGGGCTGGAATTGTGTCTGTCCCGTACGAAACATATATCGGATCACATGTAACTAGTCTCTATAATCGGATAATCATGACCTAGTCATATTATCCTGATGACTGCAGTTCTTAAGAGTACTAGTTCCGTATCCTGCGTGATCATCATCTCCATATGACTGAAGTGATACTTCCATCTTGACATCACACCCAATACACTACGATTCTCAGTAAACCCAAAAGAGGTGTACACAGAACCTGTTAAAGCCCCAGACGACCAAAACCAAAGCGTACTGATTGTCGCAAGTATTAGCGATGCAAGTCTCAGGTTAAGACCAAATACACCTACCCTGATTCGAATTCCCATAGACATATAGTCATACTACCAATGGGATTCTGAGTGGTCTATTCAGAGCGAAGCTGTTCCCGTACCATCGGCAAACAGAACCTCCTATCAGACTTGCATAAGTATCTAATACTTAATATATGAGAACTATGTCGTTAAGCTTCCATAACGCGCATAAATGCAATACTAGCCTATTCCCTATTATCGATGTCCAGTCTCGATAATACTACGACTAAGGATATTTAATGATTAAACATGTCATAGATTAATATTGTCTCATATCTTTTTAATCCAGTACTAAACATATGGACTTTTATCATTTATATATCCAAGTAATCCAATTAAAAAATGATAAAAGAGCAATTTCCTTTGTCACATAGTTAATTTTTGTACAAGCACACCATGTCCTTTACAAAATAGTGATGCTATGGGTCATAATTGTCCAACAGAGAGATGAGTTTTGTATTTTTTTTATTATCAATCATATGAAATATTAATTTTACCCTTCACGATTAATCTCCGATTATTTTCGAATAATCGTTAATTTCATAAAATAACTTACTACTGATTTTTGATTAATCTGTCCTATTCGTAAATACTAAATTAACAAGTATCTCTTCATCAGAAGTAATTGACTTAGTCTATACATGTAATATCCTCAGATTTGGAATAGTATTGAAAGGTTTTCAGATTGAAGTTTGAGTCTGAAATGTTGAATAAGAGGTCGGAATATTTTGAAATGAAATCTCGTTGGATTTGAAATCGTGAAATTCCTAAGAATGGGTTACGCGATTTTATTTATGGAGGAAGTTTCGATATTTCAGTCATAAAAATAGCAAATGAACTCCGATTAAAAGAATTCTTAAATCGTTGGACTCATTTTTAAGAGACGAACAAGGGGAAAAGAGGTTGTAAACAGTAACCTCAGTATGAACAGTATCTCTGATTCAAATTTCATAGATTCTTACGCGTTCGTGGGAGTATTGGAAGTTTGTATATGCTCTCGGAATCTCCGTAAGACCTCCTAACAATAACTTAATATTTTCAAGTTTCTCGTTTTTCAATTATGGTGAGTCCAGTAGTATCATAGAGTAACGTACTGACTTGAATTGAATAACTTAGAATGTATCGAAATTGTGCTATAGGTAGAATTCTGGTGAAATCGGAGCGAACTGAACCGATCGGATAGGATTAGCGAGTTTACGGTAAACTCGTATTTCACACATGTCTGAACTTTGATAAAATAAGGATATATATGAGTTAAATATGATTATATGATAATATTTGAATAAATCCGGAAAGTTTCAGAGAGTCTAGGAACCTTCCGTAGCGTTATCAGAAGTTTTGAGAAAATTTTCCGAAAGCACGATATTTGAGAATTTAATTTATCTGATGGTCTGGGTATGCTATGTTATGATGTAATAAATACATGACTAATTTTAAGAGGATCATGATAGATCCAAAATATTCTGGATCGGTTTGTAATATTTTCATAATTTTCAAAAGATTTTCTGAATTTTAGCTGGAAACAGAAACTAGTGCCACAAATATGTTGTATTAAATATTTCGAGAGTAATAAAACTGAAATCATTGAAAACATATTTAATTTGTTTATTCCGGGAAGATCCAAAAGTTGGTATAGTTAAGTCGATAATTCCTCATATCACCGATCCTAATAGTTTCTGCTGCTTGTTTTGATAGATTTGACTTGGATTAGAAGTGTTCGCGAGATGAGGTAAGTATTCCATGCGACGAATACCTGAAGCATAGATAATTGATTGCATGATTATTTTATATGAGATATATGTGTGTATAAGTATTTATATAGAAATACATATAAGTTAGGTGACCAAACCACCACGGGTTTGAGATGGTTTAAACCACAAGATATGGTGGTTTGGTTCAACCGCGTATAATTTTATATTATGGATATAGAAGTGTGTATATATATATATATATATAAAGCTAATAATATGTCTTTGATATTATGTGACATGGTAAAAATGTATTCTGATGTACGAGTCATTTGACAATGCTTAATGACTATGAAATGTGTTGTGTAATGTGCTCTCTATGTGGGTTTCTTATCAAATGATGATGGATGAATAGGTATTTTGTGATGTACTTGACATGTGAATGAATGTAATTGAATGTGTCTTTTGTAATAAGTGATCTGCTTGTGATTTTTGAAAAAATTTCTCAAATAAAAAAATATTTTGACTCCGTTTTTGATGTGAAACAATTTCACCACATTATACATCCTATGTTTTATGCCTTTATGGGGCCCTGCCCATCTGACTACGATTATTTTGTTACCATCTATCGACATAGTCTTGTTACAAACATTGTCCGATCTATGCGCATGATCGACAATGGACCTTATGTATAGTTTTCGACGATACGATACATATATTATCATGCTTCAGATTTTAGCCCTGTTTTCAAAATATTTTTTTGTTAGGGTTGGTGCTCGGAGAGCCAATCCAATTCGAATTTATATCCGATTCTTGAATACGAGCAATACCTTTTTCCATAATTACTTATTTATGGTTGCACTTCTTATCTTTTATTATATATTATCGATCTAATTCATTAGATTGAAACTAAATCAATGTATTTGATATTTAATGTAAATATAATACATATATTTAAGATATTTGTATTAATTATTTAATTATTTAAATGTTAAATGATTAAAGTAATTGTTTTATAAATATCTTTTACCATGATTATGTTGGGGTTTTGGGTGATGGGCGCTGCGGAAGCGCGGTTCGGACGAAATCGTAATTTAAAACTTTTTCAACTTACCGAATAAATTATTCAATATCTAATATGGATACTTTATTCATATTTCACCTAAACCTATTTATTTGATATCAAATAACGACATAAATATATATGAAACGTCGCGAAATTTTTACGAAAAATATTTTTCCGCAAAGCATTTTTGACCGAACCGACTATCCAACACTTATGGAGACTGCCCAGGTTAGCCCCAATAGTGTCAGGACAATTCATGGGCTGCCTGAACAGTGACAAATTCACTATTTGAACAGCCGTCACTCGGTTGGCTCAAAAGTCACCCGGTAACGCCGTTTTTGGCCGTTTTCGCTTATTTTAACTCCGAAACACTTTCCGGCAATTGTTCCAACAACCAAAAAACATCCAATACATTCATAAGACATCAAATTAATCATAAAATTTCCATTTTATTCAGATCTGATCCAGAATCGAAAATTATGATTTTTCATGCTTTAAATCCAATTTTTCAAGATTAATCAAATTAATCATAACACCAACCAAAGTCACCACACATGAATCACCCAAGAATAATTCTAGGCATTACAAGAGTGGTCATAACACTCTAGAATGGTAACATGTCATCAAATGAACAAATTGGACTAATATTACAATAATATCATCCAAAACTACTTCACACATGCATCAACACTTCCAATTCCATCAACCAACATCAAAAGCCCCAAAATTTAAGAAAATAAGGAACCCTAGAACCATTCTAAGAATTCAAGAAAACATGAAACTAAATTTCAAGCTTAGGGTTATAAAAGATAACCTTTAATCTCTTGTTTTGCTAAGCCTTTTCTTGATTTTTTTTCCTTCACTTTCTTCATGGTTTGATCAAACAAACCCCTAGGGCTTTTCTTTTTGTGGTTTTGAAAATGGTGATGAATTAGGGAAGAAGATAATTTTTTTTTTATTTTAAAATCCCTTTAACCAACTTTGGCAAGGGCAATTTTGTCCATTTTGCATATTTAATCTAATTAAATATAAATTAAACTTTATGTAATCCAATCAAAAGTGCACACATTGAGTTTAATTAATTCATGCCATTTGTTCCAATAATCAATGGATAAATTTCATAACATTTATGAAAAAAAGGTTTATTAATTAATCATTTAAATATTTAACAATTAAATATCCAAATAATCAATTAATATAATTATTATTATATATGTATTTTTATTTACAATAAATAACAAATACATATATTTATGGCATGTGTCAAAATCTCATTTGACGAATAATTAATGTGTATCTAATCGTATTATATATCAAATACAAATACACAATAATTATTATCGGACAAAATTCCCTAAGCATGTGTTATCATTTAACTGATTAAACGATCTGAATTAACTCATTTAATTCGGTGAAGTATTATGAATAATCCGTATTATTCATATCGCGTTGCCCAAGTGCTCAACGAGTACACTTCATATTGTGGGACTCTCTAAGTTTAGGTTTATCCGTCACGAAATCTAATTTTGTGTCCATAATCCACCCACTTATGGATTATGACGACCACATATAATCTCGCTAAACTATGCAAGTCGATGTCATTGCATACATATAATCCATCCGTCACAGACTATCCATATTATACCTGGGATATAGATGAGAACGTCAAATCCGTTCGGTATAATATAGTCGACTTTCAATTTACGATCTCTAAATAACACTCGGAACTGATTTACGAAGTTATACTACGGCCATAGATTTACTAGATCGTAAAAACATGAGGATGCCTATGCCATGTACACAGGACTGACGGATCCTATCTTGATACACACTGGATATCATGAGTATCAGTCCACACCTAACGAACAGGCGGAGGTCTGACCATGAATAGATCGGTGACGTGACTGCCATCAAAGTGTGGAGGATAACTCATATATCCCACTGTGGTATCTCAAGTTAGAGGACCATTATGCTCGCTCAACTCGAGAAGATTCCTATTGACGTTAGTGTACCATATATTAGGAAATCTTCAGTGAGTCGTTTAGTGTTTATCAAATAAACACCTACATGTCTATACGAGTCTCCCAATACTCATGGTTCACTAGGATAAACCATCGGACCAAGTCACGATATACAACATATACTGGTCTTAGCGGATTTTACTAACCGACCAGTGTTTGTAAATCTTGACCAGAAGCTTTATTTAAGGATATACATCTTATAGTGCGCTTCCCAATATCAATTACAAACTACGTTGTAACTGCGCATTATATTGTAAATCATAGGGTCTTTGTCTAATATACACATATCACTAAACTAGATTTAGTTTCGATCTAATCATAATCAGATATCTAATCGTAATTAGATCGAATAAGTGTATAAAAGACAAGGGTGCTACCATTAATTAAGTAATATTATGGAAAATAAAATTGCTTGTATTTATGAATCAGACATAAATACGATCCGGATTGGCACTCTGAGCACCAACCAGACATAAATAATCGTATTAATTAATTATTTAGGTGTTTATATGTTAAATATCTAGATAATTAAATTATATCAATATTACATAATTGTTATGCTATATGTTTGATTATTATTGGTTACATGTGGTATGATTCTATTAAGCTTAAGGTTTACAAATTGGATTTGTTAACTTAAAGCTTATTATTATTTAATTTGATTAAAAATGACCAAAATGCCCTTCATCGCCCCTCCAAAGTCGGTTATGCTTGCTTTATGAAGTAAGAAAATTTTGTTTTCTTTTTCAATATCCTCCATGGCTGAAACCCATCTCAAAGAAAAGCTCTCAAAAATTATTTGAAGAAACAAGGAAGAAAGTGAAGAAATCAAGAAAATATTTAAGGAAATTAGGAGATTTGGAGGTAACCTTCATAAATCTTAAACTTAGAAAGTTTATTTCTTGTTCTTGAGCATCTAGACAAGTTCTAGGGTTTCTTCCTTTCTTAGATTTTGGGGCCTTTTGATTTGGAGGATGGATTTGGAGGCTTAATGCATGTGTGAAGTTAGATTGAATGATATTAGAGTAATATTAGTTCAATTTTGTCATTTGATGACTTGTTGCCATTCTAGAGTGTTATGACCACTCTTGTAACTCATAGAATTGTTCTTGAGTTCTTCATTTGTGGTGACTTTGGTTGGTGTTAATAATAATATGATTAATATTGAGAAAATTGGATTTAAAGCATGAAAAATGATATTTTTAGTTATCAAATCAGATATGGAAATTCTATGATTTTGGTGATGAAAAGTATGTTGTATAAATGTATTGGATGTGTTTTGGGTATTGGAACAATTGCGGGAAATTGTTTCGGAGTTGAAATATGCGAAAACGGTGAAAAACGGTGTTACCGGGTGAGTTTCGGGCTTACCGGGTGTCCGCTATTGAAACAGTGCCCATGAACTACCCAAGTGCTATTGGGGCTGACCTGGGCAGCCCCCGTGTGTATTGGGTGGTCGGTTCGGATAAAAACACGTTTTATTCCATTTTACTGAAAAACATTTTCGTAAAAGTTTCGCTATGTTTCTAACCTATTTATGTCGTTATTTGATATCGAATAAATATGTTTAGGTGAAATATGAATGAATTATTCATATTGGATATTGAATAATTCATTTGTTTATTTTAAAAGTTTTAAAGTTACGATTTCGCCCGAACTGCGAGCTTCTGTTGCGCCCTCGCTAAAACCCCAACAAAAATGGTATCAGAGCAGGTCTGATCCTTCATCCATTACATTTGTCATGCTTGATATATGATATGTAATCCAATTTTGATATTTTCACATGCATGTAATTTAGATGTTTCTTAACTTTTCGGTTCTACATTAACGGAAAACATAACGCAGCTTTAATGGTTAAGTTAAGTTATGTTTTCCCAAGGTAGAATTAGACTGTTGAGAAATTGATCTAGATTAAAATATGCATTTGATGTAGAGTAAAGAACCTTTTTAGGAATATCCCCGCTTAAATAAGGTATTAAAGTAACTAGTATTAAAAATACTTGTTTCTTGGTATGCCTTGTCAGTATGTATGGAAATGATTTCCTGATGCTGTAGTTGTATCGTGCCAAAGCTGTGTAGTTATGGCTGATGGTAGTTCATTTGCGCCGGTAGAACTTATATGATAAGAGATAAATTCCAATGAAAGTGGAAATCCTGAACGTACCAAAGCTGTTAGGACTACATCGGTAGCTTGAGTTTGTCACTGACAAGTGAAACCTTGATACGCCTCCTTGTGAACATGCCAAAGCTGTCATAACGAGAAATGGTCAGGACCAAAATCAGGAGTCACAGTGAGTGTGATTGACAATGAGTTGTCTACCTGTGAATATACGTAGGCGAGAACGTGCCAAAGCTGTGAGTCGAAATATATTCATGGTGTGCAATTCTCATTATGAAATTCAATTTAATTAGTGGATTCCCATTTTCCGTTGGGGATTATGGTATTATGTAAAGTAGTGGGAGGCACTGTTGGGTTAAAAATCCATAACTAAGGCATTGTGTAATATTATGAAAATTGCCACGTATGTTTTCCTTATTCTATATTGTGTATATAGAATTAAACTTCTAATCCACTGCATGCATATTATTTGTATATGTTTTCTGACTTTCCTAATGGTTGCAAATTTCTAGAATAGGTTCTAGATTAAGAGTAGACTTGGATATTTTTAGATTAGTCAAAAACATCAGGAACTATTATTCTAATTTTCTTGAAAATCAAGATAGTTAGTGACTTAGTTTCTAAGTCACGATAGGTAATCTAAAAAGATATTCGTTGTAGGATATAATAGTCTAGAGAGAATAGTTTCTTTTGCAGTAAGAATTGACGTGAATTAGTTCATGTCTCGAGATTCTTGACTTGCATTAAGAAAACCTCATTAGGTATTTGTTTATCTGATAATGACGTTTCTTGGCTTTAGTGACCTTTAGAGGTAATGTGTCTGACACAGTTTGCTAATCAATTATTTACAATTGTTGTGAATAATTGAAGGCAAATTATAAAGCTAAAGAAAGGAGATGTGTATAGTTGTGTGTAGAGAATATCGATTGTTACAACACGACAACTATAGGTATTGGATACCAAATCTCCCGTCTATTTATTTAAAATAATGTTTAATGATTGTTTTGATATTTGATATCAGAACTTGTGACTATTTGATAGTTACTTGCTCTTTATAAACAATTGTTACATATTTTATTACGACTAGTAGTTTCATTAACGAAGAGATAAATATTAAGAAAAATATTCGGTTAAGTAAATAACTTAGAACAATACTTTATGAGATTTTATCACTTAAGCATTAAATGTTTATTCTGTGTGGTAAAAGATAGTCTGATACGAGATCACACCATATATCCTTATCCATTTAATGAATATTGTATTCAGGATGTGAGTAAATCTCATTTAACAAATGATTTTCATTTGACCATAGATTTATTAAACTAATACATTGGATGTATGTAGTTTAATGAATTATAAATTGCCTTGAATAGTTTTCTTTACTAGTGTGAATAAATTTATGGCGGCTAAATCATAACTCTTATTTACACTAGTACACCATTAGTGACCTAATCAATTTTAACTCTCTTAAAGTTTGTATCACTAATTTCCATTAGTCTGTACTAATTGTATTACTCAATTAAACTAATTTAATTAAAGTGGTATTAGCGACCTATTATATTTTAACTTTTAAAATATTAGAGCACTAATTGGTTTAAAATTTTAGAATCCTAAAATGGTCAAGATTTATATTAAACTATTTAATTAATCTTAGTGCGTTATAAAATCCAATGGTACGTAGAATTGTATCCCGAGTGCAGACCATATTACCGTCCATTCGGATTCGACTATGGAATTTATGTCTAAATTTCCATCCTATATACCAATGGAATTTATTATGCACTTATTAAGCCCAATATATTAGAATTCAAATTTTA
>SKCR01004511.1:0-26262 GCA_019454045.1 Zanthoxylum bungeanum | reverse complement strand
AGATGATAGACATATACCAACATTAGATATTTGGTATATATCATTTTTGTTTTGGAAATAACAATAGTTATTCAAGAAAACAAAGCTCTCTTCTCTCTTCTCTCCATTTACGCCCAAACCAAACATTTTCTCTCCCAATTTGGCTTGGCCGAAAACTCACCAAAGACAAGGAAGAAATTGTTGCAATTTTTTTCAAGTGCTAGCACACTTACAAGGATTCATAAAAAGTGATAGGGAAACATCCCTTGAGCTTGGAATCAAGGATCAAAGCTTGGAGCTTGATACATCATTCAAAGGAAAGCTTGGAGACTTTCAAAAGGAGCAAAGTTTTGTTATCAACACTCCTAAAACCGATCTTTGTAAGTATAATTCCGCTATCTTTTCTTACGTATTCACATGATTTTATGCTTGAAATGATCTTGGTTTGACCTTAGAAACCCAACAATGGTATCATAGCCTATTTGAGCATGAAATTGAATTAGGGTTATAATCTAAAATTTGGGTATTTTTGATTTGAGCATGATTTAATCAAATTGTTTGTTGAGTATGCTTATAATGTTAACTTAGAGTTAGCATGATCAATTTGATGAAAAATTAATTGGATTAATTTTTCCCAAATACATTAGCTTGGCCGAATGTACTTGAACCCTAGGTCATGGTGATTTTTTATTTTTTAAATCATTGGATGTGTTTAAAATGCTTGGATATATTGATTTGTGATTTAATTGGATTGAAATCAAAATTGGATATAAAAATCCCTTAATTGCCATGACTATAAGAGCATGTAAATGAGTTGATTTTGTTTCAATAATGTTGGACATGTATTGAATATAATAAAACATGATTAATTATGTAAATTGGTATTTTGGAAATGTTGATTTGAATAATTAATTATGACTATACACTTTAATTAATTAAATCATGATATTTGGAATATTAGAAATTTAATTAGTTAGGCTTAATTTGGAATTGGGCTAAAATTGTTGTATTTGGGCCTAATGGGCTTGGTTGGGCCAAGTTGGTTTAGGACAATTAGATTGGATCCAAATTGGGCCTAAAACCATTCCATTAAGTCTAAATATAATAAATAGGCCTTTAAATAATTAATTGGGCCTAATGGGCCAAAATTAATTTTGTGGCAAATAGTGATTCTTATTAGGCTTTGGTTGCCAAAGTCCATGCCTTAATAAATTAATTGAAAGCCCATTGGACTTTAATTAAATTGACATTGGATGTTAATTGGGCTTTGAGACCCATTAAGATTAGATTTAGAATCTAAGTCGAAAAAGGCACATTATTAAAGTGTAATTATTTAATTTGGAATTAAATAAAGAATTAGTATTGAATACAAATTAAAGGATTTAAAATTGTAGTTCGATATAATTCAAGAATTCGTACTTTAAGTACTTATTCTTAAACGAGTTGGACTCGTGCAAATCAAATCATTGTTTGAACATTGGATGATCACTTAATTCAAAGATTAATTAATTGGATTAGATTGATTGAATAACATGCTTTGTGTGAATACATGGATGTGTTGTATGAATAATGTATATCAGATGGATATTAGATGGGTGAGGGCAATTTTGGAAATTGTTGTAATAAATTTAGAATTTATTAAATTGGACCTGCGTGTCCAGCCTTTATCTCTCGATTCTTTGTAATTCTCTTCTCACCAATTCCCCTCAATGTAATGAGGTTTCTTTGATGTATTATGTAATTGGTTAGAAGTTAGAATAGTGCTAGCCGGGGAGAGGAAAATGAGTGATTTGTTCTAGGAACAATTTGGGATATCCATCCGCATATCATTATTAATTTATTTATCGCGCCTTATTATGCTTTTAGAATGCATGTTTAAGGGTGTATGATGAGACCTAATCAAAGATAATTAATTGGTTGCCAATTACACGAAAAACCCTCAACAAATATTAAGTGTTTTCCTTCCATTGAATGATTCATTCTCAAGATCCAAGATTAGCACTGGTTGGTGGCCAAAGTCAAGACCTTTGTCCATCGCGGATGTGTTTGAATCATGAAGGCTTTGTTCCATATCGTATGTCTTGCCCAAGTTGTAATTTGTTGGCCAAAGTCAAGATCACTTCTTGTTCATCGACATCGATTACGAAGCTTTCCAAGGTCAATGGGTCTTGCTTACCTGGAATCATTAAGCTTGTTGAGCCAAAGCCAAGGCTTAGTTGATTCAGAGGAAAAGGTTAGGAAAATATATTTGATATATTGGCATATATATTGTATATATGTTTCGGACTTGGAGGTCCACCTACCGGATCTAGGAATTGGATGAGATCCAATTGATCTATAGATCTACCTAGTTAAATATCATACAGCTTGTTGGCCAAAGTCAAGGTTGTGTATTATTTAACGGGATCATAGCCCACTAGGAAACTAGGTTTCCCGAGTACTCAACAGAGGGTTAGAGGCTCGCCGAAAAATAGTGAGAGGCCAGTATTGAATTTGCAATTTCGTTCAAATACTTGGCATTACACGCTTTCAAATTATTTCATCAATTATATATTTATTAGTTGGACTAATATTCTATTATTTTTCTTGTAACAGTTGGACTGTACCCAAATATCGTTAATTGAATAGTTTGACTATTGTAATTAAGATGACTGTAAAGATCGGGGTTAGAGACATTATCATGGGCGAAAATGTCTTTAATGGGGTGAACTTTCCTGATTGGGATATGAACCTCAGGATTGTCCTGTGGGCTGAGAGGATGCTCTATATAGATAGAGAGACCCCTCGGGCCTAAGCCCAGAAATGAGAAGCCACTTGAGCTTGAGCTTTGGAAGACTCATAGCGATGACAACTCAACTGCTCAGTCCGTCATGCTTGCTGCGATGACCCCTCAATTTCATTGACAAAATAAGGGATTGGATCTATACTATGATGGCAAAATTGAAGGACCTTCATCGATCTAACCTTAGATCGTAAAGGTATGAATTGTAGAAAAAGCTCTTTCGCTCACGAATGTCAGAGGGTACATATATTGAACACCATGTGTCACAGATGATTGCTGACATTGAACAGCTAGGTCAGCTAGGAATAACCTTTAAGCCTGAGACTTCTATAGATTTGATCTTGCAGTCTTTTCCTCACAGCTGGAGCGGGTTCATCATGAACTACAATATGATGAACCAAGACCATACTCTTGGAGAGCTGATGGCAATGCTGCGTGAAGCAGAAAAAGAGCTGATGAAGGGTAAAAAGCGTGAGGCGCACTTCCCTTCAACATCTCAGTCTCCCAAGGCTTGGCCGAAGGCAACTGGAGGTGTAAAAGAAGAAGAAGAAGAAGAAGGGCAATCCAAATCGTCAAAGTCTTCTGGGAAGGCTAAGGACAAATCCCAAGATGTATGCCTGTAGTGTGGCAAACGGGGTCACTGGAAACGTGACTACCGTGAGTACAAGGCGCACATGAAGGAAATCAAAGCGGGCAAGGCACCGGCTTCAGGTATGTTTGTTATAGAAATAAACATGTCTACTTCTAGTTTTAAAATTTTGATTTTTGATTCTGGTTGTGGTACTCATATATGTACTGATGTGCAGGATCTGCGGATTAGCAGGAGACTAGCCTCAGAAGAGATAGATCTCCGCGTTGGAAATGGGACTCGAGTCGCCGTTTTGGCCGTTGGGACTTATATTTTGGAACTGCCTCGGGGCATGTACTTAATCTTTCAGACTGTTATTATGTACCTAGTTTGACTAGGAATATTATATCTGTATCTTTTTGGCCCAATGTGGCTATACTTTTGTTTTTAGAAAACATTGGGTGTTTTATGTATAAAAATGATATGGAGATATGCAGTGCTGATGTAATAATGGTCTTTATATTTTGAATATAAATTAATCTCAAACATATAATGTAACAAACAAAATGCTTAAATTAAGTAACAAAGATGAAACTTATATGTGGCATTGTCGTCTGGGACACATTAACAAGACTCGCATATCCACACTTTCGAAGAGTTGGTACTTGGATGGATTTGATCCAAATTCATATGACGTCTGTGAATCTTGTTTATTAGGCAAAATGCCTAAAACACCTTTTAGCGGTAAAGATGCACGTGCCACCGAACTGTTAGCCCTCGTTCATAGTGACATATGTGGGCCCATGTCTAGCCAGGCTAGAGGTGGATATGAATACTTCGTAACCTTTACGGATGATGCATCTCGTTAAAGTTATGTGTATCGTATGAGACACAAGTCGGAAACCTTTGAGAAATTCAAAGAGTTTCGACACGAAGTAGAAAAACAGACCGGAAAAAGTATTAAAATATTACGGTCGGACCGTGGTGGCGAATACTTGAGCAATGAGTTTCTTGATTACTTGAAAGAGTATGGTATTCTTTCATTGTGGACTCCTCCCGGAACACCTCAACTAAACGGTGTGTCCGAACGGAGAAATCGAACTTTGTTGGACATGGTAAGGTCGATGATGAGTCGCACAGAGCTACACATTTCCTTCTGGGGATATGTATTGAACAGTGCAATACTTATTTTGAATAAGGTTCCGTCAAAGTCTGTTCAACAGACTCCTACGAGATATGGACAGGAAAGAAATTGGGTTTCTCATTCCTGAAGATTTGGGGTTGCTGGGCATACGTCAAATGTTTGGAAGGTACCAAACTTGAACCCAAATCGGATAAATGCCTATTTGTAGGATATCCTAGGGAAACCAAAGGATATTACTTCTATCACCCACAAGAGAACAAATTTATTTGTTGCTCTACATGCGGTTTTCCTTGAGAAGGAATTCCTAAATGCAGTGGTAAGTGGAGGGAAAGTAGAACTCGATGAAAATCGGAGTGATACTGTCCTGGCACAGAATCCTTAATGGAACATGAACAGTTCATCAGGGATGAGACTGTACCACAATCTTCAAATACACAAGAACCGCGTAGATGGAAGAGAGTCAGAAAATAACCTGAGAGGTATGGGTTTCTGATCTCACCTCATGTGGATATTAATCTTATTGAGGAAGATTAACCGGTTACGTATGAGGAAGCGATACAAGGTATCGACTCGGTTTATGGCAAGATGACATGGTGTCCGAAATGGATTCCATGTACACCAACCAAGTTTGGACACTGGTTGATGCACCGGAAGGCGTAAAGCCTATTGGTTGCAAATGGGTCTTCAAAAGAAGACCGACATGGATGGCAACATACAAAATACAAAGCTAGGCTTGTAGTGAAAGGGTATCGTCAATGACATGGTGTCGATTACGATGAAACTTTTTCACATGTTGCCATGATTAAATCCATTCGGATTATGCTTGTTATTGCTACATATTTCGATTACGAGATATGGCAGATGGACGTGAAAAACCGCTTTCCTTAACGGAAACCTTTTGGAGCATGTTTATATGAAAAAACCTGATGGTTTTGTCATACATAAACATGCAGACAAGGTTTGCAAGTTAAATTGATCCATTTATGGATTGAAGCAAGCATCGCGTTCTTGGAACCAACGTTTTGATGAGATCATAAAAGAATATGATTTCGTTCAAAATGAGGATGATCCTTGTGTATATAAGAAGGTTAGTGGGAGCGCACTGACATTCATTATCCTTTACATTGATGATGTATTGCTTATTGGCAATGACATTCCCATGCTTCAATCGGTGAAAGCTTGGCTTTCATTAAGATTCTCCATGAAGGATCTGGGAGAAGCAGCCTTTATTCTAGGAATAAAGATCTACCGGAATAGATCTAGAAAGCTGCTTGGACTCTCCCAGAGCACGTATATTGACAAAGTGTTGAAGAGATTCAACATGGAACAGTCTAAGATTGGAGTGTTGCCAATGTCACATGGCATCACTCTATCTAAGGACATGTGTCCTAAAACTCAAGATGAGAGAGAAAACATGATTCAGATCTCTTTCACTTCTGCAGTTGGATCGATCATGTATGCCATGATATGTACGCGACCTGATGTCTCGTATGCTTTGAGCATGTGTAGTCGCTATCAGGCCGATCCAGGTGAAGTTCACTGGATGGTGGTTAAGAATATCCTTAAGTATCTTAGACGAACTAAGGATGCTTTCTTAATCTATGGAGATGGAGAACTTGAGGTAACTCGGTTTACCGATGCAAGTTTCCAAACCGATAAAGACGACTGTAAGTCACATTCTGGGTACATATTTTGTTTAAACAACGGAGCAGTAAGCTGGAAATCTTCCAAGCAAGAGACTATTGCCGATTCAACAATAGAAGCGGAGTATATTGCTGCAGCTAAAGCACCAAAAGAGGCAGTTTGGATCCGTAAATTCCTAATTGGATTAGGAGTAGTTCCGTTAGCAGCTGAGCCCGTTCCATTATATTGTGACAATAACGGGGCTATAGCGCAGGCTAAGGAACCACAGTCTCATCAACGATCCAAGCATGTTCTTCGACGTTTCCATCTGATTTGTGAGATCATACATTGTGGCGATGTGAGGATCGAGAAGGTCGCATCAGATGAAAACATTGCAGATCCGCTAATGAAAGTTATTCCTCAACAAAAGTTTGAGCGACATTTACATAGTTCAGGTGTTAGATGCTTGAGTGACTGGCTATAGGCCAAGTGGGAGATTGTTGGACAATTATGACCCATAACATCACTATTTGTAAAAGACATTGTGGTGTTTGTACAAATTAACTATGTTACAATGGAAATTACATTTTATTATTTTGTAATTAGATTACTTATATATATAAATGATAAAAGTCCTTAGGATTAGTTCCGAATTATAAGATATAAGACAATATCAATCCATAAAGGTTTAATCATTCAATATCCCTAGTCGTAGTATTATGGAGACTGGACATCGATAATGCATAATAACTAGTATTGCATTTGTGCGTGTTATGGAAGCGTAACATCATAGTTCTTATATATTTAAGTATTGGATACTTATGCAAGTGTGATAGGAGGTTGTGTTTACCGATGGTACGGAAACAGCTTCGCTCAGGATAGTCCCCGCGGAATCTCATTGGTAGTATGACTATGTGTCGATGGGAATCCGCTTCAGGGTAGGTGTATTTGCTCTTAACTTGATACTTGCATCGCTAGTACTTGCGACAATCAATACGCTTTGGTTTTGGTCGTCCGGGACTTTAACAGGTTCTGTGTACGCCTCTTCTGGGTTTATTGAGAATCGTAGTGTATTGGGTGTGATGTCAAGACGGAAGTATCACTTCAGTCATATGGAGATGATGATCACGCATGGATACATAACCAGTTCTTTATTATGTTGTAACTATCGGGATAATATGACAAGGTCATGATTATCCGATTATAGAGACTAGTTGCTTGGGATCCGATATATGCTTTGTACGGGGCACACACTATTCCAGCCCCAGGCCTTGTATGTGACATCAGATACTGGATCGCAATACGCAATACTATGTATACTACGCCTGTTATCGATTATATATTCCTTAAAGAATATTTCTGGAGAATAGGGAAGGCACGTCGCTTTGCTAGAAGCCAACCATGTCTCGTAAATCGGTAAGAACGTGGTACGAGGTACGCACGTGTTCGGATAGTCCGACGACCGTATTTACTGCCAACATATCCAGAGATCTCATGGGTCGCTTCCCGAAGATTCACCGATGACGTATGACTCGAACATAATTAATCTGGGATTAGTTGAGAGAAGCAAAAATTAATCTAGGATTAATTACGGCGAGAATTTATCTGGGATAAAATTCAAATAAGAGAGAGAGAAAGATTAATTCGGAATTAATCAATTAAATAATATATTCGATATATTATATGAAATTAGATTTCATAACAGAATTAAAAATAGATTTTATTCGGGCAAACGAATTAATTTAGAATTAATTCACGAGCGACTTTAATAGTAATTTTCCTAGGCATAATTATTTAATTAAATTTGATTTAATTACGTCGCAACGAAAAATTCGTTAATTCGAAATTAACAAACCCGAGCCCAGAATGTGTTTGAGGGCCCACTCGGATTTTGAATCAAGTGGGCCCAAAAGTCACATCACTAGTCACATCACATAGTCACTTTAATCAACTTTTAGTTGATGGAATTTGGTGGGTGGCTGATAACTTGTTTAACACACAAGTTGGTGAGATGATAGACATATACCAAACATTCGATATTTGGTATATCATTTTTGTTTTGGAAATAAAAATAGTTAGTCAACAAAGCTTTCTTCTCTCCATTTTACGCCTAAACCAAATATTTTCTCTCCCAATTTTGGCTTGGCCGAAACTCACCAAAGACAAAGAAGAAATTGTTGCAATTTTTTTTCAAGTGCTAGCACACTTACAAGGATTCATACAAAGGTGATAAGGAAACATCCCTTGAGCTTGGAATCAAGGATCAAAGCTTAGAGCTTGATAAATCATTCAAAGAAATCTTGGAGACTTTCAAAAGGAGCAAAGTTTTGTTATCAACACATCTTACAACCGATCTTTGTAAGTATAATTCCGCTTTACTTTCTTTACGTATTCACATGATTTTATGCTTGAAATGATCTTGGTTTGACCTTAGAAACCCAACAGTGCCACCACAAGAAACTTCCGCCGCGCTAAGGAAAGTCGTTTCCTACAGCTGCGAACCCTAAGGTTCATCCCTACAAGATGATGCGATCTCTATGATTCATTACCGAATTGAGCTGATGAGAGGTGGTCCATTCCCGAACCGTTACTGTGAGGTGGTCCATTCCCGAACCGTTACTATGAGGTGGCCCATTCCCGAACCGTTACTGTGAGGTGGTCCATTCCCAAACCGTTACTGTGTGAAGTGGTTCATTCCCGAACTGTTACTGTGTGAGGTGGTCCATTCCCAAATCGTTACTGTGAGGTTGTCCATTCCCAAACCGTTACTGTGAGGTGGTCTATTCCCGAACTGTTATTGTGAGGTGGTCCATTCCCGAACCGTTACTGTGTGAGGTGGTCCATTCCCGAACCGTTATTGAATGGGGTGTGGTAGGCTAGTCGCCCCCCGACTTGGTTTATCTTTTTGTTCTTCGTTGCTTGCACTCGGCCAAAGTAGATCATTTGATGCGGTGTTCCATATCGTCATACCATATTACTCTCTTTTACAAGATTGTCCCAATAGTTATACATATTATTGCCCTCAAAGGATGCCCCGTGTCGAAACCAGAGAACCTTCAAAGTACTCGATGCGACTCAAATCTGAGTGTTTTGAATAAATGATCTGAACTAGACTCAAAGTGTGTGTGTGTGTGCCAAGGTTATTTTATAGCTCGATCCTTAGGTAAGCCAACTCGATGATTTTGTTTCAAAGAATGGGATCAATGGGTCAAACCAACCTAGATGTCTTGATCATGCTATGCAATTACTTCTCTGTACTCCATATGATATAGTTTTCTTTTTCTTTTCTTTCGTCTCTTCATATATATATATATATTTTTTTTTAATTTAACACACCTACCCTTTAAGGTAGCATTTCTCCTCATGGTGGTCCTAATACTCGCCCATGGGTAACTTCACGCTTATCGGTTATAGGTGGTTTATATTATATTCTTTAGAGACTTTTCTTTTGTTTCCAAGATAGGAGGTTTCACACAAGTATTCTTTGATCTTGTCAAAGGTTTCTTGGCATTGTCTGTTCCACTTCACCGTCTGGTCTTTCCTCAACAGCTTGAAAATGGGCTCGCAAACTAACGCCAGCTTAGCGATGAATCGGCTGATGTACTGGATTTTCCCGAGGAAGGCTCTAACTTCTTTCTTCATCTTTGGTGCATGCATCTCGGTAATCACTTTGATCTTCTCAAGGTCTACTTCTATTCCTCCCATTCCTACCGTATGTCCTAGCAGCTTTCCCGACGTTACCTCGAACACACACTTCTTGGGATTTATTCGTAGGTTGTATTTGTCGACTCTTTGAAGGAACTTCTCTAGCACTTCTATGTGTCCGCTTCTCATCTCCGACTTCACCATCATGTTGTCTACGTATACCTCGATCTCCTTATGCATCAAGTCATGGAATAATGTAGTGGCCATTCGTTGATAAGTGGCTCCTACATTCTTGAGCCCAAACGGCATCACCTTGTAACAATACGTGCCCCACTCAGTGACAAAGGTAGTTTTATTCTTGTCTTCTTCAGCCATAAGAACCTGATTATATCTTGAGAACCCATCCGTGAATGAGTACATAGCAGATAAAGCCGCACTGTCAACCATTACGTCAATATGGGGTAAAGGAAAATCATCTTTTGGGAAAGCTTTGTTAAGGTCTCTATAATCTACACACATTCTGACCTTCCCATCTTTCTTCGGCACCGGCACAATTTTTGCTAACCACTCGGGGTATTTCACTACTTCTAGAAATCCCACGTCTATCTGTTTCTTGACTTCTTCTCTAACCTTTTCGGCCCATTCAGGTCTCATTCTTCGGAGCTTCTGCTTTACTGGTTTCATGTTCGGATAAGTTGGTATTGTGTGTTGGGAGATACTTCTATCTCTACTCCTGGCATATCCTCGTAGGACCAAGCAAATACATTAGCGTATTTGATTAACATTCCCTCTAATGCCTTCCGCTCCTCAGAGGTAACCTCACTCACAATTAGAACTTCCTTGGGGTCTTCAGGCGTACCAAGGTTAAATGCGTTTGTTTTGGTTGAGTTAATGTTAAATATGCTCATGTCGTGCAAATTAAACGGAAGAGAGTCAGACAAATAAGCGAAATGAATGTCTTTATTATTAGCGAATGTGGGATTACAATCAAATAAATCAGGGAAATAAATTCTTCGTCATCTGCAGCCTTGTCTTCTTCTGTCTCATTGCTCTCCTCAAGCGTCAGACTCTCTAACTGCATCAGCTCCTCTTCCTACTTGTCTTCCTCCTTTGCAACTCTTCTTCTACCAGCGGCTCCTTATCCATCACGTCCTGGAAGATCTCGAATCCCGATACCATGATCCCGTTGACTTCCACTGGTTCAGGCTCTCCTTGATACCCCGTAGCTTTCACGAAGTATTCTGTCAGCTTCAACCTTTTCTTTTTAGTCTTCGGCTTATCCTCATCGAATTTGTATCTCAATCCTCTTTTGGTGGTCTGCCCCTTGAAGTCTGGTAGCATTCCTCCAACACCCGATCATGTGTCTGGCTCAAACTTCATCTTCTCCATGATCCTAGCCACCTTAGGATCCACCCAATCCTCAAAGTTTGCCGCCACCCGGAACCTTGTGAAAGGCTGTATCTCCAAAGTGGCCACAATATTATCTGCCTCAGTTCTGATGGTGATGATCTCTCCCCCGTACGGAAACTTAATGACCTGGTGCAAAGTGGAGGGCACGCCCCCACGCTTGTGAAACCATGGCCTCCCCAAAAGCAAAGCGAAAGTGGCCGGGATATCAAGCACCGTGAACTCAACCCCATCCTCAATTTGGCCCACTTTGACTACCACAGCAAAATTGCCCTCTACTCCCCGCTTACTGTCATCATACGCCTTGATAGTCATGTTGGAGAGACTCAAATATGTCGCCTTCATACCCAACCTCGATAGAATCTTCAAATGGCACACATTGATAGATGAGCCATCATACAACAACACTAAGATGTTCTTTTTCCCTTCACTTCCGCTCTTATGAACAGTGGCCTATTGTGATCTCTTCCCTCCAACGGGAGTTCCTCCTTAGAGAATGTTATCACTTGCAAAGCTTCCTTCAGTACCGACCCTACGAATATTGTGGGGTTGGCATCCTCCGGTACCAATATCTTACTCGAAGCCTCAACCATGGCGCGCTTGTGCTCCTGAGATGCACACAACAACTCCCAAATGCTTACCTGTGCTCGCGTCTTCTTCAACTAACGCAGCACTACATCTCCTTCAGTATTACCCGCATTCTCTGCCACTTCTCTGCCTTCTGCCAATACTTCATTGCCTTTCTCCGCTACAGCACTATAAAAACGCCCACTGTGTGTCATCCTCTTCATCACTGCTCGAGAAGTTCTCTCAGAAATTCTTCCCCTTCTCTGCTTCCTCCTCACTCACACTACTATCCTATATCCCCAGGTAAAAGGCTTGGCGGTCGAGGGTTTGGAGGACAAGGCTTTCGGGTAAGCCGGAGCTAATCATGTATGTGTGGGTGGAACTAAGTGATAAATGGGTATGAGGTTTCTCTGTTTGTGGGTTGTTCTTTTTCTGGGTCGGGTATTTTGTGGGAGTCGATGAGGTCTGAGATTTCATGCCTGAGGCGGCGCAACTGTCAGTGTCATGGCCTTTTTGCTGGTGGTAATGACAATATAGGTTCATATTGAGGTGTGGTGGTGGAGGGTTGGGAAGTGGTTTAGCTTCTAAGGGTTTTAGGAGTCACTGTCTCTTCAACTTCTCAAGCACCTTAGACAAAGGCTTGCCAAGGTTAGAAAAAAACCTGTTTCTGATGGCGGCAACCTCAGTAGAAACGGGCTTGGTTCCCGACGGCCCCCTAATGGTCCTCATATTCATGCCATAAAACTTCATATTCTCAGCTTCTTCCTCCTCAATATCCATAACAGTCTCCATCAACTGTCGAAAAGCAATAATCATAGAGGTCATCTTCCTCAGCTTGCTGTAAATAGAGGGCTTAGTGCCCTTGATGATCATCATGATCTGGTCCTTCTCTGAGGGCCGAGTCTGCATCTTCAAAAGTTGGCTCCTCCAGCAATCTACATAATCGTTGAAGCTTTTATTCGGCTTCTGTTTGGTATTCTCCAAGTCGCGAAGCGACAAGTCGATCTCCAAATCTGTGACATAATGATTCAGAAAGGCCTCCGCCAATTCCCTCCAATCATCATTGACCTTCCTCTCAAGACCATAATACCACACCACATGAGCTCCCTCTAGCGACATCCCGAACATCTTCTGAACCTACCGCTTTGACAGACCCACCGAACTCATCACAGAAACATATTGTCGGATATAGACCCTCGGATCCCCGTTCCCGTTGAACTTGGCTATGTCGAGCATCGTGAACTGAGAAGGCAACTGCTCCGCGAAAGTCATCACCTCGTAGTCTAGTAAATCCTCATGCTTACCCCTCATTTGCGGGTAACTGACTTTACCTGATCCCTGAGTTTCTGCAATTCTGTCTAAGACCCGGCTACCCTTCCCGCGGAATACTCAGCCATGTCATCATCAAAAACAGGGATCTCATCACTCATCATGTTCAGAGGTTCTTCACGCCTGACATTCTCAGAGCTTCCTGCCCCTCCTGCACGGGGCACTACCATATTGGCCACAGCGGTGGTCAAAGCTTGTAACTGCTCGGTAATCTTAGTGAGATTAGTTTCCAACTGATCCATGCAAGACCCTCGTTACCTGACTCACTCATGTTCGCTAACTGCTTTTTGACGAGTCTTCTTTCTTCTCTAACCTAACGAGTATCTATGGTGCCTTTAAAACTACAAGTTAGAATGGTACATGTATGTGTGCGATGCATGAGATATATAAAATACGTGAGGTGATCAAACAGATTATATCCTTCCAACCTTATTTCTCCCACACCCGTGGTAAGCCTATTTTGGTTCAGATTTCGCTTATTCTATGCACCAATGTGGGGTACACAAAATCATTCTCTCATATGCTACAAAGGCGAACCTTGGCTACCTCAGTCCATTTCCATCGGTAAAAGACAAAAGCCACCCATTTACAACATTGGCTAAGCCGATTATGGGATCATGCCATTGTCTAGAAATGATGAATTGGGCTTTCGGCAACCGTGGTCATGGGGATGAGCTTAGAGGCGTCCAAAAGTATGAAAATATGTTGTAACAAGGCGTATCCTTTCTGGACGAAAGCCAGTGCAGATATCGAACTCGTGCTTCTAGCATATCTGGATCACGTTGGGGCTTTCTAAACCCATCAAGGTTTTCTTACAAGTTGGCCCATTATCATTCCAAAGCATTCAATCATATTAATGCGAGGTGTAAACTTGTCCTAGTTGAAAAAGGCCCAACATGTTTACACTTTTTCCATAACGTGGCTAAACAACTTCAAATGATAGGGGGCCCAAACATAAAGTGGCTCATCGTAATTTTAGAAGCTTTTGGCCCAATCGTCATAACACAAAATCATCCCAATTTAAATGGCCCAACAAGTTCACATCTCATGACAGGAAGTCCAAATGAATCCAAATGATGATGGTCCCAAACACAAGCATAAAATGGGCTTCTATTGGTCATATAATATGGTTCTCATGCAGTTTTATGGAGTATTGATAAAGGCTCCCGCCGGTGAAGAGTCCCACAACTAGGTCTCCCCACTCAAGGGTTCGATCGACCAAGTGAGCGCACCCTTTTTATACCCTAAGGTACGTGCCAACGAGTGATGATACTATATAACAATCCGCCACTTCGAGCGAAAATGACTTCACGATACATGATACCATCAAGGTAAGAAATGGTATGCAAAATATGAGACAAGGTTAACTAAAGCACAAATCACAAACATTACAAGACATTATTTCGGGGTCGATTCTCTATCCCCAGTGGAGTGGTCGGACTGTAGACAATGCCACAAAGGTGGGCGACGCTGTCCGGGCTCGCGGCCCAATCGGGAGTACGGAATAGTCTACGGAGGACTAAACCGGAGAAATAAAATAGAGTCGCCACCCAGTGTGAACTAGGAAATGATTAAAGGCCGCACTCACCCCTCATAAGGGAAGACCTCAAACCGTTGGGTTCGGAATGGTCCCTTACTTATGCCAATTGTAATGAAAAGATTTATACAATAGTATAATCAAGTCTTATGCAACACATGCAAGATAATCTAATCAACATACATTGCACACCCATAAATGTAAATAAATAAAAAGGAAGACAAATGCATAATTCCATAGACATATTAAACAATGAAGCACAATAACGTAACTAATAACAACTATAAAAGCATTAATAATAAAAGCGGATAATTAGATACGTAATGCAAACGAAATGACCAAAGAAGCAAACATGCATGAAATATGATGAAAGGAGGTCTGTTCACTGTATATGCGTTCGTCCAGCATTCAGAAATATTTTCGAATGATAAACAGAATGTTCACGTTCGTATAGCGTTTGAAAACGCGTTCGAACGGGATAAGGTCTGAGGCATGGTAAAACAGAAGGCATGTGCGTTCGAGTAGCATTCGGAAATGCATTCGAACAGAAATGAGATAGAATGTTCGTGTTCGTATAGCATTCAAAAACGCGTTCGAACGGGATAAGACCAGATGCATGGTAAAACAGAATGCATGCGTGTTCGAGTAGCGTTCGAAAATGCGTTCGAACGAAATGAGACAAAATGTTCGCGTTCGTATAGCATTCATAAACACGTTCGAACGAGTTAAAACCTGATGCATGGTAAAATAGAATGCATGCGTGTTCGAGTAGCGTCTGTAAATGCATTCGAACGAACTGAGGTAGAATTCATACGTTCGTGTAGCATTCGGAAATGAGTTCGAACGAGATTACCAAAGTGGTATCTAAAATAACACAAACACATGCGCAAATGCTTCTCAAGCGGTACGTGGAGTTGTATCCCAAGTACAGACCGCACTACCGTCCATTCGGATTCGGCTACAAAATTTATGTCTGGGTTTCCATCCGATATACCACAAGAGGCAACACTCAAGCACTAACACAACATGAATGTAAAGTGAAGAATGAAAACATAACAACCAAAAAGGGTAAATGAAAAGATCAACAGAAGAAGGGCGCGACAAAACTATGGTAAAGGTAGCATTTGGGCATTTCCCTCGAATAGAGGACCTTTAATCCAACACGATTAGCCCATGCGCACGAGATGACCATTTATAGATAAACAAAGCAATAACTACGAGAAGGAAATAACGGAATGATAAAAAAGATGCGACCATGGCCGACATCTATATGAGACTTTATATGCCCGATTGAACGTATTTCACATTCAACGAAGTGTACTTCGTCCGGCGCGGCAAAACATCGTGGTAAAGGTAGCCTTTAGGCATTTCCCTCGAATAGAGGACCTTTAATCCATCATGATTAGCCCATGCGCACGAGATAACAATACATGAATAAACAAAGCAATGATACGCAAAAGGTAAAGAACATAATAATAAAAGAGATGTGACCAAGACCAACATCTATATGGGACCTCGTATGCCCGATTGAACATATTTCACATTCAATCAAGCATACATCTTCCGGCGTGGCAAAACATCATGGTAAAGGTAGCCTTTAGGCATTTCTCTACAATAAAGGACCTTTAATCCAACATAGTTAGCCCATGCGCATTAGATTAACAATGCATAAATAAATAACATACGGAAAGTAAGTAACAGAATAGTAAAAGAAATGCGACCAATGCCAACATCCATGTAGGACCTCGTATGCCCGATTGAACGTATTTCACATTCAATCGAGTATACTTTGTCCGGCACGGCAAAACATGTGGTAAAGGTAGCCTTTTGGATTTTCCCTCAAATGGAGGACCTTTAATCCAACGTGATTAGCCCATGCGCACTAGATTAACAATGCATAAATAAAGAAACAACAAATAGAAAATAAATAGCGGAATAATAAACACAAAATTAAATAACAAAATGAAACACATGTTTGAAAGTTTCTCAAGCAGTACGTGGAGTTGTATGCGTGAAGAGCCCAGAAGAGAGGAAGGGTTTCGGTTATGTCCCTTTTTATAATGGTGGGCTAGGGTTTATTTGTTTGTGCATGGGATTTCAAAAGGAAACAAAATCATGCGATAAAGGGAATGCATTTAATACAATTATTTAAGGAAAAGATATTGAGTATTTTGGTGGGGGATATCTTTGATTTGGGAGGTGATTTATTTAGATTAGGAAGGGGATTTGATTTAAATTAGGAAGGGGATTTGATTGGATTTTGACATGTGTTAAATGTGTTTTGAATATTTTGGATGGGATTTGGTGGGCCTTGGGCGTGTGGGTTGGTTGTGTGTGGGCTTGGGGATTTTGGGCTGAGGCTAATAGTTAAAACATGGATTAATCGAGCGAACCCGAAGCTAACAAATGAATTAAATATGAGGATGTACTTATTTTTGAATTTTCCCTTCCGAAGTCCGTTTCTCGCAACTTCCGCAGCTTATCTGGTAGTGCCTCCTAACGAAGCTCATTATCGGGCTTTTATGAAAAAATGCAAGTGTCTACAACTTCTTACTTTTTGAACATCTCTGCAAGCATTTCTTTTATTTCTGGTTCTTTTTCATACTCATGGCCTTTGTTCTATTGTTGGAATCCGACTGTTGGATTGTTCTTTTGCCCTGAATTATTACTCCATGCGAAATTGGGATGATTCCTCCACCTCGGATTGTAAGTGTTGGAATATGGATTGTTCCCCTTTCTGTTGAAATTATTGACATAATTCACCGTCTCATTATGTTGGTTTGTCTCTGGTGCTCCTCCATATGGTGAATTTATGGCACCAGCTATGTTTACAACTTGCGTGCTAAGTATTTCCATGAATTTGCACATCTGTTCCAGCTTAGCATTCATTGCTTTGTTGGCTCCAACTTCATGGATTCCTGCTATTCGTTGAATCATGCTCCTTTTTGTTGGCCACAAGGAATTATTGTTGGCCACTTCTTCGATTAGGTCCCAGGTCTCATCCTCTCATTTTGCCATTAAATCTCCTCCAGCAGCACCATCAATTGTAGTTCTCATTAGTCCAGAAAGTCCATCATAAAAGGTTTGGACTTGTAGCCACTTTGCAATCTCATGGTGAGGACATTTCCGGAGTAATTCCTTGTATCTTTCTCAAGCTTCGCAAAGGGATTCTGAGTCTTGTTGTACAAAAGATGTAATATCATTCCTCAGTTTTGCAGTTCTGGCTGGTGGAAATTACTTTTCAAGGAATTTGGTGGCTAGAGTCATTCCTCAGCTTTGCAGTTCTGGCTGGTGGAAATTACTTTGCAAGGAATTTGGTGGCTAGAGTCATTCCTCAGCTTTGCAGTTCTGGCTGGTGGAAAGTACTTTGCAAGGAATTTGGTGGCTAGAGTGTTCCAAGTTGTGATGGAACCTGCTGGTAGTGAATGTAGCCAAGCCTTAGCTTTGTCTTTTAAAGAATATGGAAAAATACTCAATCTCGTTGCTTCTTCTGCCGCTCGATTGTAATTGAATGTGTCGTAAAATTCCAGGAAATTGCTGATGTGGGCATTAGGATATTCAGTTGCATAACCCTCAAACTGAACTGATTGTTTTATCATCTGGATGCATGTTTTAATGTCACACGCATTTTCTGGTAAGGGAGGAAGTACAATACAGGAAATGAAGCCGTCAACCACCGAAATAGTTCTGACTCGAATGGGAATTGGTGGTGCAACCTCCAAAGGTTCAGGTTCCATGTTGATGATTAATTCTTGGCCTTCCCACCTTTCCCTTCTCAACTGTCTGATGGTTCTTTCAATTTCTGGGTCAAGCGGACGGATTTCAAAGCTTCTGGTTCTTCTCCTGTAGTGTCTGAGAACCTGAACCAGATGAAAACTGAAATAATAAATAAAAAGAAATTAGACACAAGTAAATGTATCTAACCCCAAAATTAATAGTGAAAGATAAATAAGTCCCATAAAATCCCATCAAAAGCTTTCATAATTCACTTAAATTACATTCCCTAATTAAAAGATACAAATCAAATCATATCCCTAATCAAAAGAGAACAAATCAAATAAAATCAAATCCCTTCCCTAATTAAAAGATTTTTCCTTATCCGACACTAATTAAAAATATCCCCCATAATTCCACAAATCCCTTTCCTATTCAAACAAGGATAGCCCCCATCCCTTTTGCCTATAAAAAGAACCATTTCACCAACACATAAAAATCCCTAGCCCAATCACACAAAAAACACACCAAAAACTCCCTAGACTCTCACGACACCTTCACTATTGGCCACTCTCTCGGTAACTCAGCAGCCTCCATTCAACGCACCAAAGCCCCACTCATCAGCTCCCACCTAGCCCTTCCAGCAACCTACCTAGCCCTTCCAGCAACCCACCTACTTCACGTAACCAGCTCCTTGGCCAGCCATACATTCACGCAAGTCCCTCACGCATCAACGCCCCTTACCCATTCAACAAGCCACCACATGCTTCATGTAACAGAAAACCCTCACGCAAGCCATCAGCCCTCACACAAACCCTTCACATAACATCAGCCCTTCACTTGCCTCAATTCAGCGCAAATAACCATTCATCCAAACAGCCTTATTTCACCACAAAAATGTCCACAAAACTGCCCTTTAAACCCTTCCAAAACCGCAGCCCAAACCAGTCCCAATAACCCACAAAACAGTCCCCTAATAACCAAAAAAAAGTGACCAGAAAATACAACAAAAACAGCAGCGAATCGGAGTGAAAATAGCAGTCCAAACAGCGAAACAGCGAGGAAAAATATTGGATTAGTGAACCGGGAGAGTTGCAGAGCATCAACCCTTTTGACGACCGTGTAACACGCTTTCGAGAGACGACAAAAGAGGTTAGACCTGAGGGCATCTTCTTTATTTATTATTCTTCATTTTTTATTTATTTTAATATATTATCGCATGAGAGTCGTTTGTTGAGGCATAATGTGAATTCTGGATGAACGGAATGCGTGTGTTTCTTTTGTGGTATATCAGATGGAAACCCGGACGTAGATTCCGTAACCGAATCCAAATGGACGGTAGTGCGGTTTGCACTCGGGATACAATGCCACGTACCACTTAAGAGACACACGTATTTCGTTTCATCCAACCTTGTATTCGAGCATGATTTAGTCTAGTATATTATTTAGTTATTTATTTTTAAGCATGATTAGTTACTTATTTCGCGTTTGGAATTTCCATTATGTTTATGTTGTTATTTGTTTTCCGCATTATATAATTGAAGCATGTTCATGGGATTGCCGTGTGTTATTGTGTGTTTGCCGTGGTGATAACTTACTTTCCAAGCATACAAATTTAGACAAAGGATTTACCTCTATGAACATGAACTAGATATAGGTTGTTCTTGAGCATGTTGCGTAGATTCGGTTAAGATATTGCACAAATCACATCATTACAAGTGGCATAAGTAAGGGACCATTCCGAACCCAACAGGTTTGAGGTCTTCCCTTGCGAGGGGTGAGTGTGGCCTTAAATCTTTGTCTCGATTCACACCGGGTGGCGACTCCATGTTATTTCTCCGGTTTAGTTCCTTACGAGCTATTCCGTACTCCTAACTAGGCCGCGGGCCTAGAACATCATTGCCGATTTTTGTGTCCTACAGTCTGGCGACTCCACTGGGGATAGAGAATCGGCCCCGAAATATTGTCTTGTAGTGATTGTGATTTTTGCTTTAGTTAACCGCGTCTATAGTGGGTTGAAGGGGTTTAATCAAAGGCATTATTAAAGCTTGGTAATGGTTTGGTGTCTTCCTTCATTCACTACCTTTCTACAAGGAAAGGTTGTGAAGGTACCTAGATAATCATGTACTCGTAGCTTACTGTGATGGACTAATTTGGAGGACTCGTTGTTTATTCATGTCACCAAACGATAGGAGCCTAAGAGGCTTGGGTATTTAAGAGAGTTCGCTCCACCCTCCCTCTGGGGAATCTACAACGGGAAATCCATTTGACAGTCAGTCATGTACCTTAACTCGTTGGCACGTACCGTAAGGTATAAAAAAGGTACGCTCACTTGGTCGCTTGAACCCTTGAGTGGGGAGTCCTAGTTGTGGGCAATCCTTCGTCAACAAGAGCCTTTGTCTGCACTCCTATAAACCCACATGAGAACCTTAGTCGTAGAACTAATAGAAATTATTCATTTTGTGTTTATGTTTTGGACCGTCGTCATTTGGATCCAGTTGGACCTTTTGTCAGAAGATGTGAACTTGTTGGGTCATTTAAACTGGGACGAGTCCATGCGTTATGACAATTGGGCCAAAAGCTTGTAAAATGCCGATGGGCCATTTTATGTTTGGGCCTCTTATCATTTGAAGTCATTTAGCCATGTTATCGCAAAGGTGTAAACCTATTGGGCCTTTTCAACTGGGACAACTTTGCCCCGCACAATAGTATGATTGAATACTTTAAAATGATAATGGGCCAACTTATATATCTCATACATCATACGCATCTTATTCATCTCACGCATACATGCATCATGTTAACCAATGTGTCTTAAAAGCCATCATAGATATCCGTTGGGTTAGAGAAGAAAAAAAGATTTGTCAAAAATAGTTTAACAAACATGGATATCGGGAAAGGAAACCGAGGAACAGAAAACTGTATGGCAAGGATAGAAAGACCATGGTGGGCCCGAAAAAAAATGAAAAAAGAAGAAAAAAAAAATTTGTTTGTTTTTAGTCCTTGATAGTTAGACATAAGTCCAATGATGAAATCGTTTGCTTTAGGGTGAAATCTTAGAAACGATAAACTATTGATGTGCTTTTATCTGATACTTTGAGTGATTGATATATGTTAGACTCGTAAGCACTTCACTATAGGTTCTTAGCGGTGAAAACCTGAGTAGTTAGCAAGGTGACTAGTTGAAGAAATTGTAGGTCGATGAATGACCGTTTTCTTAGATGTCTATCTTGATTTGCTTATGTTATAATGTGTGGTATGGTTGAAAATGAAAGAAAAGTCTCTAAAGAAAAGAATTGAACCACCTATAACCGATTAGCGTGAAGCTACCCATGGGCGAGTATTGTGACCACCATGAGGAGAAATGCTACCTTAAAGGGTAGGTGTGTTGAAAAAAAAAAGAAAGAAAGAAAAAAAAGAAAAGAAAAAGAAAAAAAGAAGAAGTTCACAATGAAAAGAAAAATGAAAGAGACAAAAGAGAAAGAAAACCATACCACATTTAGCACAGAAAAGCAACTGCCGACATAATTGAGACATCTAGGTTGGTTTGACCCATCGATCCTAATTTTTTGACGAAATCATTGAGTTGGCTCACCTGGGGTTGAATCTGTAAAGGAACCTTTGCACACACACACTTTGAGTCTGGCTTAGATCATTTATTCAAAGACTTGGATTTGAGTTGCATTTAATGTTTTGAAGGTTCTCTGGTTTCAATACTGGGCATTCTTTGAGGACGATAATATGTGTAACTATTGGGACTATTTCGTAGCATGAGATATAGTATGATGATATGGAATGCCACATCACGTGGTCCACCTTGACCTAGTGCAAACAGCGAAAGGCAGAAAGCTAAATCAAGTCTGGGGGTGACCAGTCTACCACCCCGTGAATAAGAAGTATAACAAGAAATTGAGCCATGAGACTAGAGAGAAGACTGAGCAATCACCTGGAGAACTGGCGGAAGACCTAACCCAACTGAATAGGAAATTCATTCATGCATGCATGCATACACGTAAAGTACTGGCATTCTTTTTTGTGTTTGTTCTGTTTTATATTCACAGGTTTAAAAAAAATGGGAGAAAGTGGCAAATGTAAGCCAACCAGAATCAGCAACATCAATATTAGTTCGGGGATGAGTCCCAGGGTTGAGGTCCATATCAGTTTCAGTTTTGTGGATGAGTCCCAGGGTTCAGGCCCACACATTATCAGAATGCCGGGTATGACACTCCGGGTATGGAGACACAACCGCGACACCTCGGGTATGAGGTTTAGCACGCCGGGAATGGCACTCCGAGAATGGAGCACGGTTCGGAAATGAACAAGCTGGGAATAGCATTTCAAGAATGGAGCACGGTTCGTGAATGAACAAGCCGGGAAAGGCACTCCGAGAATGGAGCACGGTTCGGGAATGCACAAGCCGGGAATGGTACTCCGAGAATGGAGCACGGTTCAGGAATGAACAAGCCGGGAATGGCACTCCGAGAATGAAACACGGTTCGGGAATGAACAAGCCGGGAATGGCACTCCGAGAATGGAGCAAGGTTCGGGAATGAACAAGCCAAGAATGGCACTCCGAGAATGGAGCAAGGTTCGGGAATGGACCACATCACAGTAACGATTCGGGAATGGACCACCTCACAGTAATGGTTTGGGAATGGACCACCTCACACAGTAACGGTTCGGGAATGGACCACCTCACAGCACGGTTCGAGAACGAACCATCACATCAGCAATGCCTCGGGGATGAGGTTCAATATGCCGAGAATGGCATTTCGAGGAAGGAGCATGGGTCGAGGCCCACATCAGTATCAGTTCAGGGTCGAGGCCCACTACATCATCAGTTTTTCGGGAAGGAAACCCAGGGTCGAGGCCCACACTATCAGCAGTTTCGGGAATGAATCCCAGGGTCGAGGCCCACATCGTCAGAGTTTTGGAATGAATCCCAGGGTCGAGGCCCACATCATTAGAGTTTTGGAATGAATCCCAGGGTCGAGGCCCACATCGTCAGAGTTTTGGAATGAATCCCAGGGTCGAGGCCCACATCATTAGAGTTTTGGAATGAATCCCAGGGTCGAGGCTCACATCAGCAGATTTTCGGGAATGAATCTCAGGGCGAGGCCCACAATAGCATCAGTATCAGTCTCGCCGGGTATGGCACTCTGAGGGTGAGGCCCATATCATCATCAGTATTAGTCTTGCCGGGTATGGCATTCTGGGGGCGAGGCCCACAATAGCATCAGTATAAGTCTTACCGGGTATGGCACTTTGAGGGCGAGGCCCACATCATTATCAGTATCAGCCTTGCCGGGTATGGCACTCTGGGGCAAGGCCCACATCATTATCAGTATCAGTCTTGCCGGGTATGGTGCTCTGAGGGCGAGGCTGTTGGTCACCTCTAAGGTTCCCAATATCATTAATCAAGCATGAAACAAGTATGAATACACATCAAAGGAGGTGCGCAATAATCACAATGAATGGATTGGATGCATCGAAGAACAAGCTTTCTCCCCTCCTTCCAAGCTCGGCAGTGAGCTGCTCGAAATGTGGACTGCACGGCAGTGAGTGGTTTTCCTCCTCCAAGAATCGGCCATGGATTTCCTTTGAAGCTCCAAGCTTTGTGATAAACTTCCATGCTCACGCAATCACAGCCCTATCACCTTGGTATGTCTCCTAGAGTGTGCTAGCACTTTGATTTTGCAACAAAATCACTCATTTTCTTCACTTCATTTTCGGTCAAACCAGTGAGAAGGAAGAAGAATATGGCATTGAGGCCGAGAGAGATGAAGATGAGCATTTGGCTCCAAAACCATATGCAGAGAGAGAGAGAGAAATAAAAATTGTAATAGGTTTATAATTTCCAAAATTAATTAAGCATTTACCACTTTTTCAATTTCAAAAAAGTCAAGCATTTAATGCTTTCAATCATCTCACATCAACTAACATCAATCAATTGACAACTTGTCACATCACTCAAAGTGACATTTGATTTGACGCTTGATGTGACTAATGATTTGACACTTGATTTGACTTGCGTGCCGCACTCGAATTCAAAATGCGAATGCTCTCGCAAATAATCTCGGGTTCAAGTTCGTTAATTCCAAATTAACGAATTTTCCGTCGCGTCATAATTAAATGATTAAGCCTAGCGAAATCACTATTCACGTCGCTAACGAATTAATTCTAAAATAACTCGTTCGCCAGAATTAAAATCTAATTTTAATTCCGCATCAAAATCCAATTTTATTTAATATATCGAATATATTAATTAATCTATTAATTCCAAATTAATCGTCCTCTCTCTTTAATTGATATTTTATCCTAGATAAAATATCTCCGTAATTGATCCCTGATTAATTTTCTCTCTCATCTAATTAATCCCAGATTAATTAAAGTGCGAGTCATACGTCATCGGTGAATCTTCAGGAAGTGACCCATGAGATCCCCGGATATGTTGGCAGTAAATACGGTTGTCGGACTATCCAAACACGTAAGTACCTCGTACTACGTTTATACCGATTTACAAGACAAGGTTGGCTTCTAGCAAAGCGCCATGCCTACCCAATTCTCCAGAAACATGCTTACATGAATAAGCGATCTATATCAGGCATAGTATACGTTGTATTGCGTATTTCTGTCCAGTATCAGATGATCACGTGTTAGGACTAGGGCTGGAATTGTGTCTGCCCCGTACGAAGCACATGTCGGATGTCTGGTGACTAGTCTCTATAATCAGATAAACCTGACCTTGTCATTTTATCCCGATAGCTACAACATTTAAGAGAACCAGTCCCGTATCCTACGTGACCATCATTCTCCGTCCAGGAACAAATCATAGGGACCTCATATCATTTATACATCTAGGTGATCTAATAACAAATGATAAGAGTGCAATATATTTTGTCACATAGTTAATTTGTACAACAATACCATGATCTGTACAAATAGTGACGCTATGGGTCATAATTGTCCAACAATCTCCCACTTGGCCTATAGCCAGTCACTCGAGTGTCTTACACCCGAACTATGTACGGTTGGCTCAAACTGATGAGAAAAGCTTTCGTCTGCGGATTTACATGATTATCATCTGATGCGATTTATTCGATCATCATATCGCCACGATGTATGATCCGAACAAATCAGATGAATATCGAAGTATATATCTGGATCATTGATGAGACCATTAATTCTTTAGCCTGTACTGACGCCTAGCTCAGCTGCTAACAGAACTATATCTAATCTAATTAGATTTATTTATCGACCCAGAAGGCTTCTACTGCAGCTCAGATGCAGCAATAACCCGCATTAGTTGTTTATTCGGTAACAATATCTTGCTTGGAAGATTTCCAGCTCAATGTTCCGTTATTCAAACTGTATAGTACCGTTTGTGACTTATAGTCATCTTTATCGGTTTGGAAACTTACAGTAGTGACCCCAGTCACTTTAAGTTCTCCATCTCCCTAGACTAAGACAGCATCCTTAGTTCTCTAAGATACTAACGGATGTTCTTAACATCAATCCAGTGACTATCACTTGGATTGGCCTGTTTGTGAATCCATATGCTCAAAGCGTATGAGACACCAGGTAGCGTACATTTTTCAATGTACGATTCCACGGAGAGTTTTCGAAAGCCAAGTTTTCGCCGATAGTTATTTTATGGGAATTTCATTTCCCAGAAATGACATATGTTATCATTATTTTTATAGGACAGCCACTGTCAGTGCGCTCCCACTAAACCTCTTATATACACATGAATCATTTCGTTTTGAATTAAATCATAAATTATTATGATTACATCAAAACGACAATTCCAAGAACCTATGCTTGCTTCTATCCAAACATGGATCGAATAACCCGCAAACCTTGTTTGGTAGTTTTGGTACGACAAAATCGACAGGATGTTATAAACATCCTCAAAAGGTTTCCGTTTAAGGAAAGCGATTTTCCCGTTAAGCTGACATATTTCATAA
>SKCR01004510.1:0-26464 GCA_019454045.1 Zanthoxylum bungeanum | reverse complement strand
TGATTTCAATGCAATAAACGGAGTAGAACTAAAGATGACAACTTCCACCATATTTGAAGTAAATCTCTTTGAATGCCTTTATTTGCATCACGTACCTCATAATTTTCTGCTGCATTTCATGTTAACACATGAGTTTAATGAAACGGTTCTATTTCCAACACTATTGCTCTTATTGCAGGCAAACAGTGGACCAAATACTAATGGGTGTCAGGTAATTCATCAACCTCCTATCTTTCGCTCGGTCCTCCCTCTCTCCTATTCACACTTATATCTCAGCATACACGGAAAAAAAAACCCTGAAAAACTATAAGATAGACACGACAAGGGCCCATTTGTAACTGCTGTGCTTCAGCTTAATTGTAAAAGCATAGCAGCTAGTGTTTCGTAACACTTTTAGCTTTACTTTTAAAATTTCACTAATTTTGCTGCACCACTATTGACATAAAATTAATCTAATTTCTTGGAAAGCACATAGCTTATACTTGACAGCTATTTTTACAAAACGGCTACCCACTGTTATTTCGGCAGCAAGTGATTCCATTTCACAACAGCTGTGGATTAAAAGCCATGGCACCTCAATCCCAAAATAGCCCTAAGAACAGTTTAACCATGCTTTTCTTTGTTCAAAAGAAGTGGTTACTTTCAGTCATTTTTCTGCTGCTTTGTGCTGTACATAGAAAGGTCTCTACCCAAAAAATTTTGAACTGTGGATGAGTTTGTGAATTATTTATTACATTTTCTTTCCACATATTTTGTTATATAACCCAAAAATTGAGCATTATCACTTGGAATGTTATTTCTTGAAGATTTCTCAAATGATCTATTGCACTTCTTTTCATTGCAGTTCTTTATCACGTGTGCAAAATGTGATTGGCTTGACAATAAGCACGTTGTATTTGGGGTAAGTGCTCGAACAGTCTGCTGTCCTTATCATTAGTGTATCTACTAATCTAGTCATATTTTTCGATTTTGGTGTGCTAATATATTTTCCAATAAGAATTGCACAACATTTTCTGATAAGAATTTGTTACTTTCGAGAAAAGGCTCCCATTAGAAGCCTGGTCTAGGACAGGTATTGAAATTGATGTATCATGTATGTTATCTTACCCCTGTTTTTCCATCAACATATTTAGGCTCTTTCAATCTTTTGCATGAATGCATAGATGGTTATGTCGTTACTCGACAATCTAATTTATATTCTTGTTTCTGGATTAGTTGTATTTTTATGGCTTCTCTGAAATGCTAATTTTCTTCTGTTGTAGAGGGTGCTGGGAGATGGTCTTTTGGTAGTTAGGAAGATCGAGAACGTTGCCACCGGACCGAACAACCGGCCAAAACTGGCCTGCATTATCTCAGAATGTGGAGAAATTTAAAACTAGAACATGAAATCAAGAATGGCACTGCCAATGACGGACTAACAAAAAGACAATTTATGTAACAAGTAGACTTATAATTGTACTCTTTCTAGAATATCTGAGATATTATGACTCTTGTCAAAAAGGTAAAGAGGATTTCTACCCTTTTTTTTTTTTTTTTTTTTTTTTTTTTTTTCCAAAAAGCTTTATTGAATCTACTCTTTAATATTAAATTTTATTGAGTTTAATTATACAATAAAATGTAAGAGAGAAATTACCACTTGAGCAGTTAAATTTGTTTGTTAATTTAATATTAAATTAGAAAATAAAATTGAGGTCTCTTAGATGGGCAGCTAAGCTAGAGACTGAGGTGTGATTTTGTTTGCAAATTTTTGCTTTTATTTGAAAAATGAGTTCTGTAATCGGAATATAATTTTTTTCCCCACATATATCATCAAATCATATCCTATTGAATCAACCAAAAAACATTCTTTAAACTTATGGCATTTAATTTTTCTCTATTAACTTATTATCCACTTGAAAACATATACGAATTCTGAAATAGTCTCTGTGATGAAATAACGATTTCGTGCACTGAGTACGACCTTGATTAAAATATTAAATAATGGACAGAAATCAAACAAATGAAACCATAATCCACCTATGAACAAGAAAACTTACTATCTCAACCAACATTCAAAATAATTTCAGAAACATCAGACGTTGGAATAACACTTGCAAGAGTTCTGGGGAAGATGAAGATTATGTCGAGAATAAGAAAAAATTCATACATATTTTCAGAGAATAATGGACAAATTCTACGATTACAATCTATTGAAGACGTAAAGACAACGATTACCAACATCAAAGTATAGGAATCTTAGGGCATGAGAAAATCTAAGCAGAAAGGAAAAAAATAAAATGCACAACTTGGGAACAAGTATCTTTGTAAGGATGTCATTCTAATTTTGTTTTTCAAGATTCATAATTTCACATACCTACCTAGGAGAACTTACAAAGCATCTTCACTCTCTTGGGCGGGCCAACCAGAGGGAACTAAGAGCACGTAATCGCGAGAAGTTATCATGAATTGCGAGGAGTGCACGAGCTGACTGGCGTGTTGTTAATATTCGGTGCATTTGTTGTAATGTTTGCTGCCGCAGATTATCAGCCTGGCATTACAAAGCCAACAAAACAGTTGGATAAGGAAAGACTGAGAAAGATGAGAGTTAATATTAGGAGAAGCATCACAAGAAATCATAAAAACCAACCCCAACTAGGTTTACAAGCTAATGAGAGGCACAAACAACAATAATAATGCACAATTACAAAATATTTAAAAAATGATTCTTCATTAGAACATGACATGGATTAAATTCTCAGGATTTATAATTGTTGGAATTAGTTGGGAAACTAATTAGTATTTATTGTTAGATTATATTCAACCAAACATTTAATAGTGTAGTTGTGTATTTAATATGGTAGTTGTATAATGCCTATATAAAGGCCTCTCATTGTAGTTCTAAACTTAAGCAAATGTTAATACACATTTTCTTCACAAATTCTCACATGGTATCAGAAGGTTGATCTTAGGGTCTTTTTTTTTCTTCCGGCGATACTGCTGCCAGCCCACACAGCCACCGACGTTACTGTTCCGGCGCGCGTTCGACGACACCTCTGGCATCCTCCGACTCATTGTCAGCCGCTGGTCTCACTTTCGTCGTCGGAAATAATCGGACAGAGGCAATTTTGGCCACAAGAGAAAAAATGTCACCATAGTCTAGACCAAATATCTGTGTATAGTTCTTGACAACCAGACGAACCTTAAGACGATCAATGTTCCCATCAAGACCAACATTCACTATATAAACCCACCGACAGCCAACTACAGATTTGCCGGACGGTAAAGGAACCAAATCTCATGTGCCACTAGAGTGTAGGGCGTCCATTTCATCAATCATCGCCTACTTCCACCCAGGGTGGGATAGTGCCCCACTGAGCTTCTTAGAAATAGAAATAGAAGACAAGGTGGAAACAAAAGCATAATATGAAGCAGATAAACGATGATAACTCATAAATGTGTATATAGGATGAGGATTGCGAGTGGAATGAATACCTTTGCTAGTGGCAATAGGACTATGTAGGGCAGACAGGTCCATAGTAGGGGTAGGAGCTAGAGCAGGGTGTGAGTCAGCCATTACTGGGTTGGGACCGGCGAGAGGTGGGAGGCGAGGACGACATTGGTAGACCTGAAGAGGACGAAGTGATGAGACAACCTCTGATGGAGGACTATAGAATGGAACGGGAAGAACCTCGGGAGAGAGTGGAATGGGCGGTGTATCTGGAGAGAAAAATGGGGATGACTCAAAGAAAGTGACATCAGCGGAAATGATGTAACGGTCAATAGTGGGAGAATAACAACGGTACCCTTTTTGAAGTCGAGAGTAACCCAAGAAGATACACTTGATAGACTTAGCACCCAGTTTATCTCGGCCCGGTGTCAGGTTATGGACAAAGCAAACACAGCCGAATATGCGAAGGGGTAAATGATTGAGAGGTTGAGTGGGAAATAGAATGGAGTGGGGAAGTTGATCACTTTGTTTTCTACCGCCATTCCAATGGCAAATGCATCTACTTAGTAGTTTATGTGAATGGTATCGTCATCACTGGAAGTGATCAAGAGGGTATTCGGGAGCTAAAAACACACCTATTTAATCATTTCCAGACTAAGGATTTGAGACGACTCCAGTACTTTCTTGGCATAGAGGTAGCACAATCTAACTCTGGGGTAGCTATTTCCCAGAGAAAGTATGCATTGGATATTCTTCAGGAGATTGGTATGTTAGATTGCAGACCGGTGGACACACCTATGGATCCCAATGTTAAACTCCTACCATTAGAGGGGGAGCCGTTGGAGAATCCCGAATAGTATAGGAAGCTAATCGGAGAACCACTGGATGATCCTGGACAATACAGGAGATTAGTTGGGAAGCTAAACTACCTTATCATCACGCGACTGAATATTTCTTTTGCTGTAAGTGTGGTTAGTCAGTTTCTACAAATCCCTTGCCAGAGTCATTGGGATGCTGTTATACGCATTCTTAGATATGATAAAAGAGCACCAGACCAAGGTCTTCTATATGAAGATAAGAGACATATTCAGGTTATTGGTTATTATGATGCAGATTAGGCGGGTTCTTCGTCAGATTGACGCTCTACTACAAGTTATTGTGTTCTGATTGAAGGTAATCTCATATCCTGGAAGAGTAAGAAGCAAGTTGTTGTTGCCAAGTCTAGTGCAGAGGCAGAATATAGAGCTATGGCCTTAGCAACATGCGAGATGATATGGTTGAAACAGTTACTGCAAGAATTAAAGTTTGAAGGAGCACAAATGAAACTAATCTGTGACAACTAGACAGCATTACATATCGCCTCCAATCCTGTGTTTCACGAGAGGACCAAACATATAGAAGTGGATTGTCACTTTATCAGAGAGAAGATTTTGTCAGGATGTATTGCTACTAGCTTTGTCAACTCAGACGGTCAATTAGCAGATGTCCTTACTAAGTCTCTTCGCGGTCCTCGTATTGATTTCATCTGTAACAAGCTTGGTGCGTATAACATGTATGCTCCGGCTTGGGGGGGAGTGTTGGAATTAGTTGAGAAACTAATTAGTATTTATTGTTAGATTATATTCAACCAAGCATTTAATAGTGTAGTTGTGTATTTAATATGGTAGTTGTATAATGCCTATATAATGGCCTCTCATTATAGTTCTAAACTTAAGCAAATGTTAATACACATTTTCTTCACAAATTCTCACAATATTATATTAAAAACCATATTTAAATATGCTCAAAAGAAAATATCTATTTCCATTCACATAAACAAGTTGAATTAGGAACTCCAAATTAGATAGATTTGCATGAAACAAATAAGCCAAAAAATAAAAGGACCTGGCGGATAAACCCTTCCAAAGTCCCTAGCTTCCCCATGGCCGTGGCCATTTGCCCCATATAGTTTGCCACATTCCCAGATGAACCTGAGGAGCTGTCAGATCCACTAGACAGTGTCTCAGCCAGAGACTGCTGTAATGCCTCCATCCCTTGAGACAATGCATCCTCCGCCTGTTGGGAGGACTGCTGCAAGTTGCCGATGCCCAGGAGTTGCTGCTCCGTCAAAGGCTCCAAATGATTCACAAGAAGCTGCCACTGTAACCATTAGATTTGATCACAATAAAAGTGGGAAGAATTATATATTCAAAAGTAAACCTTCTAAAATAGAAAGAAACATTAACTGCAAACACAAATTTACAGGTATTACACAAGGAAACAGAGAAAAAGGATCTACACTCCACGTAACATCTATCAGGAAGGATTTTCATTTACACACTGTCATCACCGCCAAGATCCTTTCTATGATTATAAATAAGGTACCTTGTCTTTACAACTCTCTCTCCAAGTCTCTTTCACATGGATAAAGGCAAAATGAACCCAGCTCCAATCTGCACCTCCTTTCAGTTGCTGGTTTCTCTATTACAACTGACTATTCTCCATAATTAAAGTTCATTAATTTTAAATTTTCAACTCATGAGTAATCAATGAAGCAGTCGTCAGACACATAATGGACATTCCTGTGACCAACCTCAACAAAGGACTTCTTCTGTAGTTGTTTCCACATAAACTTGAACATAGTTTAAGGTTCCAAGTTTGTGGCAATTATAATAATAAATAAAGAGTGAATGAAAAGAAAGTAAACACAAGAACATATACTAAAGAACTGAGGGAAAAAATAAAGAAAATACAGAAAGTTTTCATTTGGATAAAATAGTTTTAATTAATTTGCTCTTCCTATTCAATAACATCTTCATTCTTCCAGATCTAGTTTTACAGAATAGAATATTTTTAAGATTACAATGAGCGCACCTTGAGAAGCTCAGATGAACGGAAACCACCAAGCCACAGGAAACATCTCTCAGCAGGTGTTTTCCACATGCCCGACAACAAATGGAAAACATCAGCTTTGGCTGCATTCGCCTTCAACCTAAAAATTTCATCATAATGAGCCATTATACCCTCAACAATCATACGAAGTTCTGTATCACTTGCATGAGAATTCACTGCTGATCTAAGCTCATTCATCTGTCTGTTCTGCTCTTCAAGCCATCTAGCATATTCTACATCAAATGCCATCGCGCCTAAAAGGAACGGTGGATAATATCAAGCTCATGAACTGTAATTAATTAAAAAAAAAATAGAAAAAAGAAAAAGAAAAAACTGCTGATGGAAAGACAATGGTGCCCTAAATTTTACTCTAGGCCACAAGCATGTGTGAAATGGCTTAGGATTTTGTAAATCAATCCCTAAGCTTGCACATGCATTATGCAATGCAAGTAGAAAAAATAAAAGCAGGCATTGATACAGCCCATGGAAACTGCAGTGTTTTACACGGCATTTAAAATGACATCATCTTTTTATGTGGTGTCCAAAAATGATTGGAAACAGTCTATATACCCGGCAACAGTCAGACTACAAGGTACTGGCTGGCACCTCACCAGCAAAGGCTAAACTCATGCATTAGGAGGAGGATACACAAGCAATGTAAATTTAAGGAACAAAATTATCAATAAGAGGAACTGATTTTTAGGCCAAGCATGCAACTAGTAGATCATGCATGTGGACAATGAACCACGGGCATGCAATGAGGAGATGTATTCCATGTATTATGTTTCAAACAGTAAGTTACGTTTAAAAAATAATAGAATATTCATTAGCAACAACAAGCTGAGTCGAATTTTTTAAATCTCTGACAGTAGAGGTAATCTTCTCCACTTCTCTAAGTTTAAGAAATTATTGGAACAGTACATTTAGAGGAGGCATGAGTTCTTCAGATAGAAGAAAGAAGGATACCATTTCCACTCATTGAATGGGCTTGGTCTCCTGAGCTTGATATGAAGATTCCCTAAACAAGAGGGGAATAAAAGGTTAAACTACAAGCCATACACATCTAACTAAATGATCAAGTAAAAAGAAAAATATAAGAGCTGTAAAAATAACCAAATCTAACCTGCTGTCGTGCTCGCTGAAGCTCTTGTTCAAGTTGGGTCAGCTTCAAACCACTACTCTCCAACTGTTGGACATATGCCTAAGAGCAGAACAAGGAGGAATGCAAGTCAATACAGGAGATTATGAAAAGTCGGGGCATAATTGCAACAAGACATCCTTCATTGCCAAACATCTTGTCATAGTTCTTGCAACAGGAGGTGAAGAAGTTGATGCCAAAAGAGTTGCTAATCAGAGAAACATCATGCGCCCTATGTATTAATCAACTTAGTTCTGCATTTGATGAATGTTAGCTTATGATTTTACGTTATTACCTTCTTAAACAGACATTATCCAAGTTCATTTTAAACCCAAATCACATAAATAAACACAAAAGTAGTTTTATTTTAGAGGATGAGACTGGCAATGAAAGACAAATTCCTAGCTTAAAACAGGCTATTCGAACCAATCTAACTGAGCACGTCACTATTATTTTTCTTTATGATAGCTTAAAAGTCTCTAGAAGAGGACCAGCATAAGGGAAAATATATATTTAAAAGGTTTAACTTACAACCGCTTACTAATAACAATCAATCCTTCCATAAGCTATAACCATAAAGGACCAGGGAAGGATATACTTTCAACGGGTACTTTGCCTTTACTACCATTAATTGGATCCTCAAAATTTTACAAAACAAATTGATCCTACAAAGTTAAATTGTACAAAAGAAAAACACGAACTTTCTTCCTCAATCGGCTTTTTCTTGCAGCCTCACGATTCTGAGCAAGCCGACGAAGAGTCTGCAGAGAATAATCAGGCAAAAGATCACCATCAAACAGAATAAAATAAAACTCAGATAAACTCATGCAGTTAAAATGATTGTACACCTTCTGATCTAATTTTTCCTTTGATCTGTCACTTGAATCAGAGGCTATGATAGCAGTGGATAGACCTCTATCAAACTGCAGAAATAGAGCCCTTAAGTGTTAGATAAACACTAATATAATTTCTAATGAACAAAAGATAAAAATGTCTGTTCAACGAAAGAGAGAGGCATCAGGCATTGTTCACAGAAATTTAAGAGTTGTGCACAAATATATTTTATCATAACAGTCTGAACAAAACTTTGGAAATGAAGACTGAGACATTACCCTTTGATTTTTATCATCTGTGTCTGCATCAGTTGAGATATCGGTCCTAGGACTAACATCAGCCATATTAGATTCTCCCCAGTTCTCTATATTACCACTAGAAATAGAAACTGGATTTGATTGTTGATTCTTTTCCAATGGCAGCCTCTGAGACTCCACTTGGACAATAGACAGGTTGATGTTAAATGCAGTCGGTGACTGTTTCAGTCAAGAAAATAATTAACGACAAATCAACAAACAAAAAATGACATATGGGAGTTGAGTGAGAGGCTATCACAAATCAGATTGACTTCAAGAATAGTTGCTTCAAAGGAAATATAGAATTCACCTTATCAAAAGTGCCAATATGGAGGGGATCAGAAGTAATTGCTTGGTCACTTGCTTTGGTTGAATTAAGAACAGTGTCTACATTAAAACATCATATAAATTTTTCTCAGAGATAGGTGAAAAGAACTACCTTTAGAATTATAACAGAAACAAAATTCCCATACGCATATCTTGTTGGTCTTCTCAACTCTCATATGCATGGTCCATGAACAAACACAACCATAACTAGAAACACATGTTACTGTGATTCAATTAAACAGAAATATCACATAAAGTGTGATAATTCCAGAAGAAGCATCGGCAAGATATCACTGGATATAATACAACATATGTAATAACCCTTTCCAATGAAATAATAGAAGATGCAAAACTACTGATCTCCAAATGTTAATCGACTAAGTACTCACTTTTAGTCAGGTCAACAGCATCCTCTAAGCGAAATCCAACTGATTGCTCAAATGCCCCAAATTTAGAAGCACGATAAGACTGGATTGTACTTCCCTCTGTGCAACTGAAAGCCACATTTCATTAAATTTTAGGTTATAGAGTACAATTAGTAATTACTACTGCATTAACAACAATTCTACAGCTGACTAAAAACACAGACTCAAATTCAACAAAGACAATCCATTAGGCACAATAAAATATCAAAATAATAATTAGGAAAAGAAAAATAAAAAATGCAAAATAAAAACATTATAGCCATAGTATTTTGTTACAAAATTTATGTTCATGCACATACCCAAAGACAAAAATAATAGTGAATGTTTGTAGAATGTAATGTTTGGTAGCTACAAGCCTATGACACTTAAATGCAACAACATATAATTACTCTATTGTTAGGATGTTTCAATGAAGGCCTTTGTTTTTAAAGAAACAAACAAAACTTTCATTAATAAAGGAAAAAGGATAGGAGAAACATATGCTGACTATAACTAAATAGAAAAATAAATAAATAAATAACAAAGTATAAAAATTATCCCAAAATCACTTCTCAATTTTGAACACATGAAGAAATAAAAAATAAATAAAATCCTTTGAGACCGAAGCCCAAAGCAAAGTGGAGGGACGAACTCTCTCCCACGAGCCCCCTGTGCTTGCTTGACTATCTTTACAAGAAATGTGGTTGTTTCTTTCCAACCATAATACTCATATAAGATCTTGAAAAACACGCCTCTAGAGTGTCTTGGCTTTCCTTCCTTCCCAAAGACAAAAGTATTTTAATGAAATTTAATCATGGTACAAAATCGTAGTCCAGACTCTAGAATATCGAGATTCTTTCGAAATGGAAAATTTATGTTTATCTAAGCCTGAAAATGCTTTAAACAAGTTTGAAAGAATTGTAAACATAAACCGATTCAATCTGATTAGTACTCAGAAGTCAATGTGTTTTCCTAGAAACAAAATGCTCAAGTTATGCATCTCATATACAACAAAAGAATATTTATATAGCCTCCTGAAAGAAATTAATACTGTACAACTAATATGTCTAGGCACCCCACCCTTGCCTTCTATTTGTAAATTTCAGATTGAGCACAAGAGGAGACAACTATATTTTATCCAGTTCACCAGACATCATCCCCCTCCATTTTACCCCTTGGAAGAGAAGAAATACATCTAAAATCGAAAATTAGATACAAGATCCGTTAACTTCAGATCATAAGAAAAGTTTGACAAATTAGCTGCAGCTATAATGGCACTCTCTTGAAACAGAAAAGTAACATGAAATCATATTTCAATGGAACAAAATAGGAAAAGATTGTGCGCAAAATAGAAAGTGGATGGCAGAAAATATTGGAAATTTACATTTTCTTGGAACTGGATAACTGAGCATCAAAACTCGGCATTCCGCTGGCTGCTTCCTTCTCATCTTCTGCCCAAGCTTCACTGTTCTATTTCGTAAGCATCAACATCATTATCATATCCTTAGTCTCCTGAAAATAAATTAGAATTCCTCACTCTTGCCCTAAAATCAAAATGAAAATAAGGATACCACATTCTCAGCATATTCCTTTCAAATAAATTAAATTAAAATTCACTAATTTCCGATCTCTACCAAAAATGCACAGATGCAGAAGCCTATGCAACAACAGAGACAACTCTCTATAGAAGCATTATAAGATCAAAATTACATTATTTTGATTCACATTCTTACACCACCCAAACAGTCAAGATTTAAACCATAGTACTAAGAACCATGAAAAGACTACTCATAACAACTCTTTTATTCACCAAAAAATGAATAGATACATCAAGCAAAATATTCCCCACAGTTGGGATTGACAGGAAAATTGAACATCTAGAAAAAACCATAGGCATAAAAGTACTTTTAAATATAACTGACCATCTCCGGGTAACAATTGGTCCATAAGAAGTTTAATTTTTTTAAAATTGCCATCCTAAAATATCAGCTAGTCAGCATTAAATCCACACCTATAAAATAAAGGGAAATTATCTCTGGACCACCTCAAGTTTAGGGAAAGTACATGTAGCCACCACGGATTTCTGACAATGACACTACACCACATCTGATTTGTGTTTTGTATTAATGAACCACTTTCCATTAACGGTGTTAAGTGAATGATGATGTTAGACGAGCATTTTTGTCAAATCACTATATTGTAGTAACTTATTGATACAAAATCGAAAGATTAAGAGGTGTAGTGATATTATCATAATTCTTTAGTGGTGCAAAAATAATTTCTAAAAAATCAATAATAATTATAATAATTGTTAATTTAATAATAATTCATATAGTCATATATAATAAATTCATATTATTATTAAATTGAAAAAGCACAAAATTGAATATCTCAAATTTATCAACAACAACAATAATAATCGAACGATAGTATTAACAAGATTGTGAAACCATAAAACATAAATCCTCCAGAAAATCTTCACTGAGGAAATTAATTTCCATTACAAAATAATAAATGAAATTACTGACAATAAAGAAACACTGTAAATAATTTCCATATAGACGCACGCCTAGACACCCACTACACGCACGCCAAGCTCTCTCACCACGCACACGCTTGTCTCAACTTTCTCGCTCCACCAGCAACAGCCCGCCACACACAACCATTATAAACAACACCACTATAACATTTCTCACGCTATCACAAAAAATGAGAGGTCTGAGATGTTAAGTTTTTTGCATTTTCAATTTAATAATAATATGAATTTATTATATATGATTATATGAATTAACTTTAAATTGAAAATTATTATAATTATTAGTAATTTTTTATTTTTTGAAGATTGTCTTTGCACCACTAAGAAATTCTTATAATATCATTGGAATATAGTGATTTGACAAAAATGCCATTGTGATGTTATCATTCACTTAACACCATTAACGGAAAAGTGGCTCATTGATACAAAACACAAACCAGAGCTGGTGCAGTGTTATTGTCAGATATCCATGGTGGCTACGTGTACTTTCCCTCAACCTGAGATGGTCTAGAGATAATTTCCCTAAAATAAATAAATCAAATTTTAAAATATTAGTTGATATTAATGACTTCCTCAAGATTCTAATCTGCTTGATTTTTCATCAGAACTTGGGGAATTTTAAAATTAACCCATGAATTAAAAATGAACCATGTGGGAAAACAGAAAGCTTTTTACTGATTAAACTGATGTAATGACTCCTGACATTTAGCACAAAATTTGCACCAACCCAACAATACACAGAAGTAAAATTTACAGAAGAAAACAATTTAAAAAGATAAACTAAAATCGGTGTAGCTTTTAGAGATCAAACTATCCCGTCCTCACATGGAGGAAAAAACATTCACCAACAGGGAAATTCCCAGAAACCAATATCAAGAGGAAAACACTGCAATAACTCCATTACAGGAGCTTCATAATATGAAACTTAACGATACTAACATGCACCTTACAAAGTTTTGTCACCAATAGAGCAATACCCACATGCAAAATCAACCATAAACAGCAAAAATGAAACAGAAAAGAAGAAAAAATCCCACTTCAAAGCTTTCTAGAATCAACTTCACCTACTTTGAATTAGAAGTGAATAGTAAAAACTGAAATCATAATTAAGAAAATGATCAATTTGCCTCGCAGAAAGTAAAAGTCTGAACTAAGCCTCACCTGGGTAGTGTGCCGTTGATGATGATGAATAAAAATTAATTAATACTGTTTTGTAAATTGGATTAGAAAGAGGATCGTTCCAATCTCTTGACGTCTGCTCCTGCGTATTAATCTTCACTTTCCAAGGACTAATAATTTTTTTTTTTTTTTTTTAATCTTTAGTGCTTTGACATGAATTTTTTTTTTCGCCTCCACTCAATAATTTGTATTTTGTAAGGCTCTTACATTAGGCTCCCTAATTTCTTTTCTTTATATTTCCAAGTAAGGTCATAGTAGGTAGGGGTGTGCATCGGTCGGTTTGATCGGTTAATCCTTGATTTTTTCACCGTAACCGAAATTTTTGGTTAAATAAAAGTGTGACCGATTTAACCAATTTATGACACATAATCATTAACCAATTAACCATTATATTTCAGTCAGTTATGGTTAATTCGGTTATTAACCAATCCAATAAATTAAAATTTAATATTTTTATAATTTTTAATTAGTAAAATTATATATGATGTAGGTCGGTTCTACCGATTTTTTCGGAACGTTTCAACCAATCGAACCACCGACGCATTAATTTTTTGGATCACTAATTCGATCACATATCCGATTCTAAAAATACCAATTCTAACTAACATTTGATTAAATATATCTATATTTAATTACATGCGAGAGAAATATGTTTTAAACCCTCGATGATTGTCACAGCCTCAGATTTCCTTTCCAAACCTGCCATGTTAGAAATTTTAAGGGTCACGAATCCACCACGATGCAAAATCTACACATTTGAAATTTTATGTATTTTACCTTTAAATTCTTGAGAGAAATTAAAAAGAGTCAAAATCAAACTGTTAATGCATCTTGTCATTTGAATTTTATCAATTTTATTTTCGGGTAGTATTATCAAATCAATATAACTACAATCAATTGAGAGTTTACATGCAGACTATCTTAACTCTAAAAAATTAAAGGATTCGCACGCGCTATATATATATATATATGGTTTAATTTTGGTTAATCGGTCGGTTCGGTTATATGAATCTTATAACCGTAACCGAACCGAATAACCGAAAAGTTAAAAATGTTAACCGCAATAACCGATTTAACCGAATTAACCGAACTGTAATAAAAAAAATGGGTCGAAACAGTTCGGTTAATCGGTTAAAACCGATTAATGCACACCCCTAATAGTATGTAGTTATACTGTAAAGGTACTTGAACCCTAATTCGGTCATTCCCACTAAATTGACTCATTACCTTTTTTTAATGCATTATAAATAAACATATATACAATGTGAAGTTTATTACTACTGTTGACGATATTTTTTGTTTCAAAGATAATATGAGAAATTAACGCTTCGAACAAACCTTCATCAGCAGTGAATTTTTTTGGTTAGTTTGGAATCAAAGCAAACTTAGTAAGGAGACATGATAAACACAGAGTTTACATGGTTCGGCGGATAGTGACTCCTACTTACGTCCACGGGAGAAATATGGATATTGTATTACAGGAAAATGAACTCACAAAGTGATAAAACACATATAGTCTTACACAAGCCCTATACAATTCTCTCAAGTGGTCGGGTAACTGACTAGCTCTCTCTCTCTCCATCTCTAGTTCTTAAGCTCTAAATCTTTTTCAAGTAGTGAAATGTGAAAATTGCCAAACCAAATTTCCAACCCCAATTACTCACCCCTAAATTTGTGACTTCAACCCATTTATATAGGCTTATAAATTCACTAATCCACTGCATCTGACATAATCTCATGTCACTTACTCATCATTGCAACCATAACTCTCCTCAAACACCTTTAAACTGACTAATCAGATTAGCCTATTATTATACCACTGCATCGACCTATGGCGGCTCCGCTCTACCACTATTCTGCCACTGCATCGGCCTATGACTGGCAGGGCCTACGACCACTGTGGACCGTTGCTTTCATACATTCATCATTAGTCTTCTAGAAGCACACATTCTTACTTGGGACATACGTCACACGATCTCAGTACTGATCGGCCTGAGATCCCATCTTCGTTCATTGGGTCAGTATACCGAAGCAAATGATACTTGTCGAAGCTCTGCCCAACTCTTTAACCAGGTTGGGTTGCACACATAAAGACCTCATCGGGTCGGGCTCCACAAACTCTCAGAAAACCCGAAATCAACACCATTCATGTGGTTGAGTCGGTATCATAACTCGCTTCATCCCCAATATGCTCATCTGCTTGGGAGAACTTCATCGTACCATTAGGTCGGGTCTTTCTGTCAAACCCCGTATCATTCTGGGCTATTGGGTTTTTGCCATCCACTTTTGGCTAAGTACAAATCTCCATCATACCACTCATCGGTACTTAAATCTTCATCGGGGTAGAAAACCACCATCAATATATGTCTCATAGTTCTCGATATCAACGAGTTTACGAGTTGATGCCGGGAACTTTATAAAAGATGGTGGTTCCCTCCTCATACTGATGCTCAACCCCATCAGGTCCATTATGTACAACTTATATGAAAATTAACCTCAGGTCCATAGTCTCGAACTAGCTCTGACTGAACATACTCTCATGCTTAAAATATCTTGGACCCATACAACGGGCACCTCCAACACTGGCTCATGACTGGGTCACCTTATCCATTGCGCCTCCTCGGTTTGAAGAAGTTCATCCAGTGTCATCCCGGGCTGAATATACTCTTTGCACATGCTGAAATCCTTGGGAGAATGATCTATAAAGACTTGCAAAACAAAAAACAAGCCACGAGAGAAAACTATCCTCTTTGGGTCATTAACATAGCAAGGTCTCGGGGGAGAACTTCCGACCCCGAACCTGTACAAACACTTGACAACAAAGGAATGATCTCTCTTTATGCCATTCAAATAAAGCATTGGGGGAGGAACTATGACCCCATGCCATTCAATATACCAAGGCTTCGGCAGAACGAATCCAGCCCCGAGTCTATAAGAACACTTGGCCACAAGAAAATGATCTCTCATTGTTCCATTCATATAATAACATAACTTAGGCGGAACGAATCCAACCCGAAGCCAACAAGAACTTTTGGCCACAAGGGAATGATCCCTCATTGTGCCATTCACATAATAACACAGTCTCAGCGGAACGAATCTAGCCCGAGCCAACAAGAATATTTGGCCACAAGGGAATGATCCCTCATTGTGCCATTTTGAAAATAACAGGGCCTCAGCGGAACGAATCTAGCCCCGAGCCAACAAAAATATTTGGCCATAAGAGATTGATCATTCATTGTGCCATTGACATAGTAATATCTCAGGGGAGAACTTCCAACCCAAACATTTTAATCCCTACGAGCTACTATCGCTACGGAGGTCTGGGGGTCTTACGCGTTATGTACCTCTCAGCCCAATCACCTCGATGACCACTGTTAACCCTAGGCTATGGATCTCATAAATGGGGTGGCAAACTCCATGAGCGCATTATCTCTCCCTATGCTATGTAGACCACGAGGCTACAATCGTCACGAAGGACCTCTAACCACACATGCTATGGTTACCTCGAGACTCCAAATGTCATGTCGGCCTCCAGCCACTCATGTTATGATTACTCCAAGGCTCCAAATGCTACGCAAGTCTTAGGGTTTTCCCTGCACTATACACCTCAAATAGGGATGTCAAACGCCATATGGGCCTTTCATCCACAAGTGTTATGATCGTTCTAAGGCAAAAATCATCACGTAGGTCCTCTCACTCAACCGCTCTATGTAGCTAACCTTCCAAGCTTCCTCAACATCTTCGTATTCCATAGCTTCTTGAGTCGGGTGTCATCCAACTGCTCCAAGTGATAGCCCCCGACCTAACTGTTAGAGTTGGTGCTTGGCGCGCCAAATTTTGTTGTATTTATTGTAAATACGATGTACATTATATTTTATTATGAATAAAATTAAGTAATTTTCATCAATATATTCTTTATATAGTAAAGGCGTAAAAGACCTTAGAATGAATAGTTGTAACATAATTGCAAAAGCACCGTAATTATTACTGAGAAATGTCACAATACAATTCATTCTTAAATTATTCCTAGTCAAGGTTTACATATTTGGTCAGTTAGTAAACCTGTGAGACCGGTACATGTCGTATTTTAGAATTATTCTAATGGTTTATCTCAGTAAACCATGAGTCTTGGGAGACTCGTATAGACACGTAGGTATTTATTGGATAAATACTGAACGACTCATTTAAAGATTACTGATAGATGGTACACCAACGTCAATAAGAATCTTTACGAGTCGAATAACATATTAGCTCTTTTGACTTGTGATACCATTGTGGATATGTGAGATATCCTACGTACTTTGATGACAGTCACGTCAAAGATCTTTTAAGATCAAACCTCCGCCTGTTCGTTGGGTATGGAGTGATACTCACGATATCCTGTGATGTATCCAGAGAGGATCTGTCAGTCTCGTGTACGAGATTTAGGTGTCCAATTTGTGATTCTTTGAAATCCTTGGCCGATGTATGATTCGGAAACGAGTTCCGAATATTTATTGAAGAATCATAATGTTGTCGCGACACATGAATTGTTCATAGCGGAGATTTGACATTTAATCTATATCTCCGGAATAATTCGGATAACCTATGACAGATAGACTATATATATTCAATGACTTCGACTTGGATGGTTCAACTCGATTATCTGTGGTCCTCGTAATTTATGAGTGGATGAATTACGAACATGAAAATGGTTTCCATGATAGATAAACTTGAACCTAGAGAGTCCGACAATATAAAATGTACTCGTTGAGCAATTTGGCAATTAATTATGGATAATTCAGATTATTCATAATATACACATGCGTATTAAATAATGTGTATTTGTATATGATATATAATTAAATTAGATACACATTATTGACCTATTGGATTTTGACACTTATTTATTATTATTAATTAATTATTAATAATTAATAATAATAAAAAAATTGGAAGAATATTCTTGGAATATTTTTCCATGTATTTATTTTGTCATTTTGTTAATAATTAAATGAATTAATTAATTTGTTAATTTATTTATTTTAATTAAAGAATATTACTTGAATATTCTTTAATTTGGCAAATCAAAATTTGCCAAACATGTGTATTTGACACATGGATTTTTAATTAACAAAAATTAAAATAAAATCAATTTTGGATTAGATCAAAATGGTGTCAATTTTATGGCCACAAAAAATTATTAATTTTGTTAAAAAAATTGGCAAGAAATTCAGCCATTAGGGTTTATTGCTATAAAATGAAACTTGTTTTCCTTTTACAAGTTTGAACCATACTCATGTGTTGAGAACAAAAGGAAAAGAGTGGTTAGGGTTTGAAAATTAAACAAACAACACCAAAGAAGAAGAAATTAAGAAAAGTTGAGCTTGGAATTAAGGTAATTAAAAGTTCCTAATTTCTAATTTCTTATTTTTGTTTCTAAAGCATGAGAATATGTATTAGATATGTATTTAGCATGACTTAAATATATATATATATATATATTGGATATGTATATGGATAAAAAATTTGGTGTTGATTGGTTAATAACCTTAATAGTTTTCCTTATAAGCATATGTAATTAGATTAATTAGTGAATTAATCTTCAAAAATTAAAATTGTCATTCTAGAGTGATTTTACCACTCTAAGGTTGCCTAGAATTTTTCTTGGGACTTTGTATTGCGGTGATTAAATTTGGTGTAAATTAATTGGATTAATTTAGTAATTATATTGAATTTTGGCATGAAAAATGGATAAATAAGTTCCTGGATCAGATCTGATTTGAGTACCTAAAACATAATATTTTTCATGGAAAAGTATATTATTTGGATGATTTTGGATGTGTATTGGGTTGTGGATTTTTTTCCGGAAATTGTTCAGGAGTGAAAACGCGAGAAAACGGTGGAATTCGCGTCGAAATGGGATCCACGCGTGCCGGCTGTGACCCAGCAAACTGGGCACTGTTCGGACAGCCCAAGGGCTGACCGAACACTGCCCAAGTGTCCGGGTTGCCCCGACTCGGCTATTGGTCAACTGGTTTGACCGTTTGCCCGTTACGCGTAGATTTATCGAAAAATATTTTCGTAAAATAATTCGTCGTGTAACGAAATATATTATGTTATTAAATGTTAATAAATAATAGATTTAAACTTATTTGAGTGAAGTAAAAATATTTGATATTAATTAATTCGCTCGGAAATTTTTTAAAATGTTTTAAAAATCATTTTCGCCTTCCGCTGCGTCCACCCCATTAAAATGGTATCAGAGAGTCTGATCCTACATCCAAAAAATTTTTATGCCCTCAATATTTGATATTTAATTCAATTTATTTTACACATGCTTGAGAATAATTGATTGGATCAATTAGTTTGGGGTGTTTGACCGTGTTGTTTGTTAAAATCCCTATAATAAGGCTTTGTGTTTTATTTGTGTACTGTACACTAATGGGTCCGTCTCGTCTATACGGATATAAATATTTTTCTTGATACCGTGGTTGTATCTGCCAAAGTAGTGCGGCTATGGTTGATGGAAATTTATTTATACCGGTAAAACTTATTTGATAAGAAATAAATTCGAGCGAACGTGCATACCAATAGATGCCAAAGCAGTGAGGTGATGTATTAGTACCTTGGATATGTACATTGACGAGTATTGCCTTGAATATGCCTCATCCAATAGATGCCAAAGCAGTGAGGATCGGAAACGGTTCAAGACCTATTTAAAGAGTCACATTGGATGTGATTGGTAATTGTTACCTACTTTCAAATATATATGGGCACAATGTGCCAAAGCTGTGTGTTCCAATTTATTTGTGAGGTCTACTTCCTGCTATAGAATTTAATTTAATTATTAAATTATCGTATTTGTTTAGGGATTATCAATTTACGTAAATTAGTGGGAGGGCATCCTTATATTTAAAATCCATGATATGTTGGATGTTTTCTGATAATGATGAAATTACTTTTATTTGCTAACTCATGTTTCTTTTGTAAAGTTTGTGATGGCAGCTACTACTTTCACTAATCTGTTTGCTCGTGTCCTTGACGCAAACAAATTGACTGGTCTTGAGAATTTTAGTGAATGGGAATTGGATCTTAAGATTGTCTTAAGGTCGGAGAAGTTGGGTTATGTGCTGGATAATCTAGTGCCGCTGGATATTGCACCAGAGTCATTACCTGAAGAGAGGGAGGTATTTGAGAAATGGAAAGATGATGATTTGAGAGTCAAGTCACTCATTCTCTGTTCTATGTCTCCTGATCTAAAGAGGCAATATGTTGATATGTCTGACTCTTATAGCATTATAACTCAACTTCAGGAGCTATTTCTAAACCAGGAGCAGACCCTGGTGTTGGGGTTTTAAGGGGGAATATCGGTAACGCAGCGGAAATGCGGAAAATCAGAATTTTCTGATTTCAAAATTTTTCTTGGATCAATTGAATAAAGTTATTTATTTAATTATCAAATTATTAAATTCTGAAAAATTACACAAGAGATCAAATTTCTTAATAATTACCGAATTACCCCAAAACTTTGTAAATTTGATCATTTTAGTCCAAAAGTTGTCAAATACAATTTTGGATGATTCTAAATCATTTCTAAAATGTTTTTCAACACATCTAATGCATCAAAATTAGATTTCACATAAATCCCCAATTTTTTGTCTAATGCCGTGAGCCACCCAAAATTTTCAATTAATTACAATTTGGTCCATTTAGTTCAAAACATGCCAAGATTAAATCCAATCAACCTAAAATTTTACATGCATCATATACACTCCATAATACATCACATATATGAAAATCCCCAATTTGGAGTGGGTTTAGAACCCTAATTTTTCAATTTCCTCAAATTGAGCAATTTTACCAAATCTTTAAAATTCAACACTTTAATCCATTCAATGCTTCACCAAACAAGCCTCACCACTTTGAAATAACTCTAGAACAATTATAGGTCACCAAGGAGTGGCTCAACAACTCTAGAATGACAACTTGATTTCCAAAGAATCAAAAGTAAGCCTTTGAAACCATTTCAAGCTTACTTACATGCACACATCTTTTATTCAAGTTCACAAAAAATTAAACACAAACTATAAGAGTAAAGAGAACATAAAAGCAACACAAAATGATGCCAAACATGTTAGAAACAATTTCCATGTTGAAGACTTTAAAGAAATACTTACAAAAATAAGATTTTTCCAAGATTTTTCCTTTAGGCCTTCAAGCTTTTCTCTCAACTTCTTTTATGTTTATTTTGTATCTAATGAACTTATTAAACCCTAAAAGATGAAACAAAATAATATATACCTCACACAAATACCCTTGGCCGAATTTGGTGATGGTAAAATATCTAGATATTATTATTTTTGTTTCATTAAAGTTTCTTTAATCAACTTGCAACTTGAATCCTTACAACTTTAATGAAATTCAACAAGTCAATAAAAGCACTCAAAAATATAAAACTTATATTTATTTAAGGGTGTGGCCGAATTTTACAATAAATAAAGGAAATTGATATTTCAATTTTAACAATTAAAATAAATATTCAAGGAAGTCAAATCCAATTTGACAATATTTTCCTTTAATGTAAAGTCAAATATTTACACTAATAATCATTTCCTAACTTTATCATTTCATAAGATATTTATATTTTAATTATATCAATTATTTAACAATTAAATAATTAATTAATTAAATAAATACAAATATCTCAAATATATGTATTATATTTACTTTAAATATCTCAAATACATATATAAATGATATATGTCAAATACCTTTATTGACAACTTATTAATATGTATTTAATAATATCATATATTAAATATAAATACACATTAATTAGGAAATGACGGTTCGACCCGTTTGCATGTATTTTTTTTCGTTTAATGTTTAAACGATTTATAAATAATCACCAATATTATAAAAGTCGCCCTAGTGCTCTACAAGTATATTTCATTAGTGAGACTCTCTAGATTCAGGTATATCCGTCACAAAATCCAATTTCGTGTCCATAATTTATCAACCCGTAAATTATGACGACCACAGATAAACTAGCTGAATCATACAGGTCGAGGTCATTACATACGTATAATCCCTCCGTCACAGGTATCCAGATTATCCCAGAGATATAGATATAAACGTCAAATCTCTATAGGTATAATCACATCGACGTTTCTATTAGCAATCTCTAAATAACACTTGGAACTTACTTCCGAAGTATATTGTGGCCACAGATTTAACAGATTGCTAATCACATTTGGACTACCTATGCTCTGTACACAAAACTGACGGATCCTATCTTGATACACACAGGATATCCTGAGGATCGGTCCACCCCAATGAACAGGCGGAGGTCTGATCTAAATAGATCGGTGACGTGACTGCCATCTAAGTGTGGAGGATGTCTCATACATCCACATTGGTATCTCAAGTTGAAGGACCACTATGCTACTCAACCCGAGAAGATTCTTATTGACGTTGGTGTACCATCCACTAAGAATCTTCGTTGAGTCGTTCAGTGTTTATCCACTATAAACACCTACACGTCTATACGAGTCTCCCTAGATTCATGGTTCATTGGGATAAACCATCGGACCAAGTCTCAATATACGACATGTACTGATCTCAACGGATTTGACTAACCGACCAGTGTTAGTAAATCTTGACCATGAACTATGTTTGATAATATACATTTAGCAGTGTCACTTCCCAATGTCAATTACAAACTAGTTTTGTAACTGTGTACTACATTATATATTATCGGGCCTTTGTCTAATATATACATATCACTAAACCACATTTAGTTTCAATCTAATCGTAATCAAATCGAATACGTATATAAAAACAAGAGGTGCAACCATAAATAAGTAATATTATGGAAAAAAAGAATTGATCGTATTGATGAATCAGACATACATACGGTCCGAATTAGTGCTTTGAGCACCAACCCCAACACCTGGTATATATAATTTATGTGGAATTGTTCTATGCTCGTTTGGCTGATGGCAAGCCTGTAAGTCCACATGTCCTGCACATGATGGATCTTATGGAACAGTTTCGAAAGTATGACTTTCAGCTGGATGAGACTTTGGGCAGGAATTTGATTCTTGGCTCACTCCCATCGGTATATTCCCAGTTCATTATGAACTTCAACATGCATGTTATTCATTGTTTCTGCAGTCAATTGCATAAGATGCTTCAGACTGCAGAGGAGGATATCAAAAATGGTGTGCCGACACTCATCTCAAATTCCTCTTTCCCTAGTTATTCTTCTTCTCAATCTACGAGATCGGGCAAGAAGAAGAAGAAGAAAAAGGCAAAGAAGACTGGCTCCGATGTTCCTCCTAAAGGAAAGGTTAAAAGCCAAGCAAGTCGAAAGAAAAAGAAAGCAGCTGAGGACAAGTGCCACCACCGTGGCAAGATTGGACATTGGAGGCGCAATTGTCCAGACTACATAGCTTCCGTCAGATGGGAGAGAGCCTCCGCATCAGGTATATTTATTTTCCATATCATTGATATCTCTTTGGCTTGTGAAGCAATTGGTTCTGGATGGGTTTTAGATTATGCTAGTCCGACTCACATCTGCAATTCGTTGTAGGGCTGAAGGTCAGTGGGATGCTTAATCCAGATGAGATGCAGCTGCATTTTTGGAATGGAGATTCTTTATCTGCAGCAGCTGTTGGCGAATACGAGATTCATTTATCCAGTGGCAGCATCATTTTGACAGATTATGTTTTTGTGCCTGGTTGTGTAGCTGATATTATCTCATTGTTTGTATTAGATACAAAAGGATATCATGTACATATTAAGAATCGTTCTATGTATACATATGATATGAATGATGTTTTGTTGCACAAATGTTCAAATTCGCAAGGTCATTATATTTTGCATGCCATTAGAGATGTTTATGAAATTTGGGATAATAAACATAAAAGATCTAAAATAATTGATATTGAATTGTGGCATATGCGGTTAGGTCATATAGGTGTACGACGCCTAACCAATTGGTTAAGAATGGTTTGATTGAGAATCTAACCATACAATCTTTTCCAACTTGTGAATCCTGTATTCAGGGTAAAATGACCAAAGCCCCATTTACTAGTGTTGGACATCGAGCCACTGACTTAATGGAGCTCGTACATAGTGATGTATGTGGTCCTAAAGTCACACTACTCGTAGTGGTTTTTTTTTATTTCGTAACATTTACTGAGATTTTTCACGGTATGGTTATGTTTATTTGATGAACATAAATAATCAGAAAACCTTTGAAAAGTTCAAAGAATTTCGAAACGAAGTAGAAAAGAAAACTGGTAAATTCATCAAATGCCTTCATCAGATCGATGTGGTGAATATATGAGTAGTGAATTCACCGAGTATCTTAAAGAGAATGAGATTCTCGCTCAATATACTCCTCCAGGTACTCCACAGCATAATGGAGTATCTGAAAGGAGAAATCGGACTTTATTGGATATGGTCTGATCCATGTTGAGTTTTACAGATCTACCTTATATTTTATGGGTGCTCTTCTAACCGCTGCACATCTGCTGAATATGGTTCCTTCTGAAGCTGTTCCCACTACTCCATATGAGATATGGGTTGGTAGGAAACCAAATCTTAATTATATTAGGGTTTGAGGATGGCCTGCATACGTCAAGGTGACGCAGTAGGAAAAACTTTTGCCTCGAGGGAGAAAAGTTAGGTTTGTTGGATATCATTCGAACTCCAAAGGATATCAATTCTATGAACCCGAGTATCGAAATGTGTTCGTAGCTCGTTTTGCTAGATTTGTTGAAGAAAAATTCTTGGCAGAATGTGATAATCATAGAAGGGTTGAGCTTGATGAAGTCCAACCTATAGATGACAGACCGATAGAGAAATTAGAAGTTCAGACAAAAGTAGAACCTTCTAATTCCACTCTCCGTAGGTCTACTAGGATATCGAGACCTCATGAGCGCTTGTATTTGATACAAGACAAGAGTCTCGATGTGTTTCTCGTGGAGGAGATTGATTCGTATACCTACAGAGAAACAAGTTTAGACATTGATTCCGCTAAATGGCATGAAGCCATGAATTCCGAATGGACTCTATGCATCATAATCAGTATGAGACTTGGTTCCGCTTCTTGAGGGAATTGTTCCGTAGGTTGTAAATGGGTTTACAAAAGGAAGCGTGGGCCCGATGGGAATGTTAAAACCTTCAAAGCCCGACTGGTTGCTAAAGGTTACACTCAAAGGCCAGGTGTGGACTATGATAAAACTTTTTCACCGGTAGCAATGCTAAAGCCTATTAGAATTCTTTGGCTATCGCTGCTTACCATGACTATGATATTTGGTAAATGGATGTCAAAACGGATTTTCTTAATGGATTTCTTGATGAAGAACTCTATATGAAACAGCCGGAGGGTTGTCTCCAGCCAAAATTTTGGCATGATATGTTGTGGACTCCGGAATTCGCCAAGGGTCCCCAATCAGAATTTGTAAGTTGGGCACTAGCAATCCTGCAAAAAACAAAGTAGAGTGGACGAGAGTAGTCTACCACCGGTGTGGTGGATACCGGGTACACTCCGACGCCCAAGTCAGTGGCAGGAAATAATTTGTAAAATGGGAAAGCAAGGTGAATATTACCTCTACTTCCTTTGTTTGGCCGTGAGAGCCGTGTAATATATGAGGGGATTAAGGATTGAGAGCATGAAGTATTATGGTGAGAGAAATGAGACTTGAATGACTTCTTCCCGTATTCTTTTCATATTATAGATAAAACATGATCTAATGTTGGTGTATTTGGTAATGGTTTTGGAGTAAGTGAGGATTAGTGCTAGAATTAGGTTAAGTGGAGTGGTGGGGTTTAGGCTAGAATTAGAATTAGTTAAGTGGAGTGGTTATTAGTTTATGATTTAATTGTAATCAAATAATACATAATCCTTTGGGCTTTGGTCCTTATTTTCGGGCCTAACATGCTGATGGGCTTAAGGTGAAAGACAGTTTTACCCTTGGGCCAAATTTGCCCATACAGTTTGTCCCTTACTCTCTAAGTCAAAGAATTTTTGCTTTAGAGAGTATATTTATCCGTGTCGTATGAAAAAGAGCGTAAGAGGTGTTACCTTCTGCAAAATGTCGTGTCAAAATATATACAAAAACGTAGGGTTTCCGTTTGCATGCATCTTAGCTTCTTGATTTATCTAAGGTCATGGAGTACGTGTCTTTGACCAACTGAAATAGAGTTTCAGGAGTTCATGAGTCCAGGGAATGTTCATTGTCGACTGAACCAACGGTAGTTCAGGGTAGTTTCAGGAGTATGCTTTGACTCTACATGAGTCCAGGGGAATGTCCCTTGTCGACTGAACCAAACGGTGGTTCAGGAGTTTACTTGACTCGACATGAGTCCAGGGGAATGTCCCTTGTCGACTGAACCAAACGGTGGTTCAAGAGTTTTTCTTGACTCGACATGAGTCCAGGGGAATGTCCCTTGTCGACT
>SKCR01004509.1:0-26523 GCA_019454045.1 Zanthoxylum bungeanum | reverse complement strand
AGCAATATGCTTCTCATGCTAATAAGGGAAGAAAGCGTGTGGTATTTCAGCCTGGAGATTGGGTTTGGGTACATATGCGCAAGGAGATATTTCCTGAACAACGTAAATCTTAGCTACAACCGAGAGGGGTCCATTTCAAGTCTTGGAACGGATTAATGACAATGCATACAAGCTGGATTTACAAGGTAAGTATAATGTGTCTGCTACATTTAATGTTTCTGACTTAACTCCTTTTGATGCAGGTTCAAATTCGAGGTCGAATCCTTTTCAAGAGGTAGGGGATGACATGATCCAGGCCGACAACAAAGCAAAAGACCCATTACAAGTACCAGAAGGGCCAATTACGAGGCAGAAGACCAAAAGACTTAGAGAAGCAATGGCGGGATTAGTTCGGAGTTTTATGGCCGACTGCAACAAACAAATAGAGACGCATGTGGGCTTCGATGGAAAGGGCCCAAAGCCATTTCACTTGGCCCAAATCAGTTTAGAATAAAGCTTTCTAGGCATTTGAAGATTTAAAGACTTGGTATTTTTGTAATTTCGTATTTAGGGGCATTGTTGTCTTTATGCCTTTAGGGTTTCTTTTGTATCACTATTTAAGCTTTCTTTCTTTTCATTTGGAAAAACAATCAACGAAATTTATAAAAGTTAAAAGCTTAAAGCTTTGGCTATGGCTGAATTCTTGTAAGGGAGGGATTCCCCTTTTCAAGTTTGAATCGACTTATCTAAGTTTTGGCAAACTTAGTGGCATCTCCATTGCTAGCAAAACACTAAAAGGATTCATATTAAAGGTTCTCAAGGGCAAGTTCTTTGTGGGTCTTCTTTGTGGCCTTGGAAGGGTTTTGTTTCTACAAAATCAAATTCGCGGTTCTTGGGGTTCTGTCAGTTGCTTGGGGTTTGCTTGGATTTTGAATCCAAGTGGGTTTCTTGTCAAGGGGACCAAGAGTGTAGAGGATTATTATACTGAGATGGAGGTTGCCATGATCAGGGCGAATGTAGTGGAGGATGCAGAGGCTACTATGGCACGGTTTTTAGGGGGCTTGAACAGAGAGATTGCCAACATGGTGGAGTTGCATAATTATGTTGATTTGGAGGATATGCTTCACATGGCTGTCAAGATTTGGTACTCAGACTACTTCTACATGGAAGGGGAAATGGGTTCCTAATGATCGACGAGATGGAGGCTTTAACAAGCCAATGGCTGAACCTGGTGCCAAGAGTAAAGAAGTTGCAGAACCAAGCAAGGCTAGAACGAAACCTGAAGGTACAACACCAAAGACAAAGGACATCAAGTGTTACAAGTGTTTGGGCATGGGACACTATTCTTCACAGTGCCCCAACAGGCGCACCTTAGTGATTGATAAGAAGAGTGGTGAAGTACATTCTACTGACAGTGAGGTTGAGGATACTAGTGACAAAGAGGGAGCTGCATACCCGCTGGATAACTTGTCCTTAGTTGTCAAACGTGTTTTGAGTGCACAAATTGTTGAGGATGAGAGTGATCAACAGAGGGAGAACATATTTCATACCAGATGCCGTGTAAATGGTAAAGGGTGTAGTATGATCATTGACGGGGGCAGTTGTGCTAATGTTGCAAGTACGGCTTTAGTTGAGAGGTTGGGATTAGATTGCTTGAAGTATCCCAAGCCTTATAAGTTGCAGTGGTTAAATGATTGTGGCGAGATAAAAGTGACAAAGCGGGTGTTATTGAGCTTTACCATTGGGCCATACACGGATGATGTCCTATGTGATGTCATACCGATGCATGCATGACATATTCTTTTGGGCAGGCCGTGGCAGTTTGATAGGAAAGTTATTCACGATGGGTTCAAGAATAAGAATTCCTTTCAATATAAGGGAAAACTCATTACCTTGTACCCACTCACACCAAAGCAAGTCCACGAGGATCAAGTCAAGTTGCAACTTGAGAGAGATAGAGAGATTGATAGTGCAAACACAACCTTGGGGAAAACAAATGAGGGGAGTGTGACCGAACCTAGTAAGGAAAATAAGGCAAAGGCCGTGAGTGTTTCCAAGGGGAGTGTGAGTGAACTTAAGGGGGAAACAAAAGGGCGAGTGAAAAAGAGCTTTTACATGGGTGAATGTGAAGCAAGGAAAGCTTTTAAGGCTAGCAAGCTTATGCTTTTGTTGGTCTACAAGGAACACCGTATTTGTATTGCTAACAATGACCTTTTGCTTCCTGTGTCCATTTCATCTCTTTTGCAGGAATTCAGTAATGTGCTGACAGAGGACATTCCTAGTGGGCTTCCACCCATTAGAGGTATTGAGCACCAGATAGATTTCTTACCTGGCACATTCATTCCCAACAGACCAGCCTACCGAAGCAATCCATAGGAGACGAAGGAACTTCAGAAGCAAGTGAGGGAGTTGATGGAGAAAGGGTATGTTAGAGAAAGTATGAGTCTCTGTGCGGTACCAGTTCTTCTAGTTCCTAAGAAAGATGGGTCGTGGCGTATGTGCGTTGATTGTCGAGCGATCAATAATATAACGGTAAAGTATCGTCACCCTATTCCTAGGCTAGATGACATGTTGGATGAATTGCATGGTTCCAAAGTTTTTAGTAAGATTGATTTAAAGAGTGGATACCATCAAATTCGCATGAGAGAGGGAGATGAGTGGAAAACTGCATTTAAGACCAAGTATGGCTTGAATGAATGGTTAGTTATGCCATTTGGTCTTACAAACGCACCTAGCACATTTATGAGATTGATGAATCATGTTATGCGTGCTTTTATAGGTAAGTTTGTTGTAGTTTATTTTGATGACATCTTAGTTTACAGTAAAACATTAGATGAGCATGTTACACATTACACATCTTAGTTTACAGTAAAAACTGTATGCTAACTTTGGTAAGTGCACTTTTTGTATGGATAGGATTGTTTTCCTTGGTTTTGTTGTAAGTGCAGATGGCATCGAAGTTGATGTGGAGAAGGTGAAGGCGATTCAAGATTGGCCTACACCAACGACAGTGACAGAAGTTAGAAGCTTCCATGGATTAGCAAGCTTCTACCGCATATTTGTTAAAAACTTCAGTAGTATTGTTGCACCACTGACTGAAGTAGTGAAGAAAACTGTTGGTTTCAAATGGGGAGAAGAGCAGGAGCGTGCATTCCAGGATCTTAAAATGAAGTTATGTAGTGCACTAGTTTTGGCGCTACCTAATTTTGAAAAGACATTTGAGATTGAGTGTGATGCATCCGGAATAGGCATTGGAGCTGTTCTTATGCAAGAAAAGTGACCAATAGCTTACTTTATTGAGAAGCTGAATGGAGCAGTTTTGAGGTACCCTACATATGACAAGGAGTTGTATGCGCTAGTGAGAGCCCTTGAGACTTGGCAGCATTATCAGTGGCCTCGAGAATTTATGATCCATACTGATCATGAATCATTGAAGCACTTGAAGGGCCAAGGTAAGTTGAACAAACGGCACGCAAAGTGGTTGGAGTTCATTGAGACCTTTCCATACGTAATTCGCTACAAACAAGGGTTAGATGGAAAGAAGAAAGCTGATTTTGTGAAACACAAACATGAGAAAGCAAGAGAGCACATACAATGAAAGAATGAACAATATGCTTCTCATGCCAATAAGGGAAGAAAACGTGTGGAATTTCAACCTGGAGATTGGGTTTGGGTACACATGCGAAAGGAAAGATTTCATGAACAGCGTAAATCCAAGCTACAACCGAGAGGGATGGTCCATTTCAAGTCTTGGAACGGATTAATGACAATGCATACAAGCTAGATTTACAAGGTGAGCATAATGTATCTGCGACATTTAATGTTTCTGACTTAACTCTTTTTATGCAGGTACAGATTTGAGGTCGAATCCTTTTCAAGAGGGAGGGAATGACATGAATCCAGCAACTCAAGGAAAAAAATGACATAAATCCAACAACTCAAGGAACATTAGATCCTTTGCAATTGCCAACAGGTCCAATCACACGCCAAAGAGCTAAGAAGATCAGAGATGCAATGGCGGGGCTAGCGCAGAATGCCATGGTCGAGTGTGACAGACAACTCCGGGGCATATTGGGGTCACATGAGGGCTTCAATGGAGTGGGTCCAAAGCTATTTCACTTGACCCAAGTCATACCAGAGCAACGCACCAGCAATCTTGAAGCCGATTATATTTTTAATGGATCAAGCCGATTCAAGCCCGACACTAAATATTCGGCCAAGACAAGACTTATTGGACTTTATGACACATCATTATGCCTTTATACATGGAAGCCACAAATTTGGAGGACTTTTGGTGCAAGGAAACAGCTTTAGACAAATTTGGAAAAGTTTTCCACATTTGTTGACTTTTATGATTTTGTGTTTTTACTTTAGACATTTTTGGCAAAGTTATTTATTAAGTCTTTGTTTCTTTTGACTTTGTGTTTGTTATTAAATGTCTATTAATGGGATGGCCATTTAATAGCCATTAGTTAGCAACTTAGGGTGTTTTGGTCATTTTGCACCCATTAGGGTTTCTTTCATTGTACTATTTAAACTCATTTCATCTTAATGAGAAGCTAATCACCAAATTTCGAATTTCATCTTCATTTTGAAGTCTTGGCTATTGCCTAAATTGCTTAAGGGAGGGATTCCCCTTATCTCATGCAATCGACTTATCTAAGGCGTGGCAACCTTAGTGGCGTCTCCGTGCTAGCAGAACACTTCAAGGAATCATATTAAGGGTTCTCAAAGACAAGTTCTTTGTGGGTCTTCTTTGTGCCTTGGAAGGGTTTTGTTCCTACAAAATCAAATTCGCGGTTCTTGGGGTTCTGTCCGTTGCAAGGGGTTTGCTTGGCCTAATCCTCCAAGTGAGTTCTGCGTCAGGTATTGAGCACCAGATAGACTTCATACCTTGGGCAGTCATTCCTAATAGACCGGCTTATAGGAGCAATCTCGAGGAGACAAAGAAGCTACAAAGGCAAGTACGGGAGTTGATGGACAAGGGGTATGTAAGGGAAAGTATGAGTCATTGTGCAGTACCAGTGCTTCTAGTTCCTAAGAAAGATGAGACGTGGCGTATGTGCGTTGATTGTCGAGTTATCAACAATATTACGGTAAAGTATCGTCACCTCATTCCTAGACTATATGACATGTTGGATGAATTGCATGGTTACTAAATTTTTAGTAATATTGATTTAAAGAGTGGATACCATCAAATTCGTAAGAGAGAGGGAGATGAGTGGAAAACTGTATTTAAGACTAAGTTTGGCTTGTATGAATGATTAGTTATGCCATTTGGTCTTTCGAACGCACCTAGCACATTTATGAGATTGATGAATCATGTTATGCGTGCATTTTTAGGTAAGTTTGTTGTGGTTTATTTTGATGACATCTTAGTTTACAGTAAAACATTGGATGAGCATGTTATACATTTGAAGCATGTTCTCGATGTGTTAAGGCAGGAAAATCTGTATGCTAACTTTGATAAGTGCACTTTTTGTATGGATATAATTGTTTTCCTTGGATTTGTTGTGAGTGCAGATGGCATCGAGGTAGATTTGGAAAAGGTGAAGGCAATTCAGGATTGGCCAACACCAACAACAGTGACAGAAGTCAGAAGCTTCCATGGATTAGCAAGCTTCTACCGTAGATTTATTAATGACTTCAGTAGTATTGCAGAACCACTGACTGAAGTAGTGAAGAAAACTGTTGGCTTCAAATGGGAAGAAGAGAAGGAGCGTGCATTCCAGGATCTTAAAATGAAGTTGTGCAATGCACCAGTTTTAGCGTTACCCAACTTTGAGAAGACATTTGAGATTGAGTGTGACACATCCGGGATAGGCATTGGAGCAGTTCTTATGCAAGAAAAACGACCAATTGCCTACTTTAGTGAGAAGCTTAATGGAGAAGTTTTGAGATACCTCACATATGACAATGAGTTGTATGCACTAGTGAGAGCCCTTGAGACTTGGCAGCATTATTTGTGGCCTTGAGAGTTTGTGATCCACATAGATCATGAATCATTGAAGCATCTGAATGAAGGGCCAAGGTAAGCTGAAGAAACGACACGCAAAATGGTTAGAGTTTGTTGAGACATTTCCATATGTAATCCGCTACAAACAAGGTAAGGAAAACATTGTCGCTGATGCACTATCGCGAAGGTATGCTTTACTTACTTCATTGAGTGCAAGAATGTTTGGGTTTGAATTTATTAAAGAACTTTATGCTAGTGATATTGACTTTAGTACTATCTATGCTGCATGTGAAAAGTCTGCTTTTAGTAAATTCTACCAACATTATGGGTTTCTGTTTAGGGAGAATAGATTATGCATTCCTGTTTGTAGTATGCGTGAGTTGTTAGTGAGGGAAGCACATGTGGGAGGTTTAATGGGGCACTTTGGCATTGCCAAAACCTTAGGGGTTTTGAGTGAACATTTTTATTGGCCTAAAATGCGGAGAGATATAGAGCATTTGTGTGATAAATGCTTAACTTGTAAACAGGCTAAATCTAAGGTTATGCCTCATGGGTTGTATACACCATTGCCTATACCTAGTGAGCCATGGGTAGATGTATCGATGGACTTTATCTTGGGTTTACCTAGGACTAAGAAGGGTATAGATTCCATCTTTGTAGTGGTTGATAGGTTCAGTAAGATGGCACACTTTATAGCATGTCATAAAACTGATGATGCCACTAACATTGCTGACTTGTTCTTTAGAGAAGTAGTACGACTCCATGGGATTCCACGGTGTATTATTTCAGATCGTGATGTCAAATTCCTTAGTCACTTTTGGAAAGTTTTATGGGGTAAGTTGGAAACTTTACTTTTGTATTATACTACTTGCCACCCCCAAACTGATGGCCAGACCGAGGTTGTTAATAGGACTTTGACTCAGTTATTGCGTACTATTATCAATAAGAACTTAAAAACCTGGGAGGATTGTTTGCCTTTTGTTGAATTTGCATATAATCGTAGTATTCATTCCTCTACATCTTACTCACCATTTGAAATTATTTATGGTTTTCAGCCACTAACTCCATTAGATATGTTACCTTTGCCTCTTGATGAGCATGCGGCGCTAGATGGAAAAAGGAAAGCCGATTTGGGGAAACATATACATGAGAGAGCAAATACAACAAAAGAATGAGCAATATGCTTCTCATGCTAATAAGAGAAGAAAGCGTGTGGTATTTCAGCCTGGAGATTGGGTTTGGGTACACATGCGCAAGGAGAGATTTCCTGAAAAATGTAAATCTAAGCTACAACCGAGAGGGGATGGTCCATTTCAAGTCTTGGAACAGATTAATGATAATGCATACAAGCTAGATTTACAAGGTAAGTATAATGTGTCTGCTACATTTAATGTTTCTGACTTAACTCATTTTAATACAAGTACATATTCGAGGCCGAATCCTTTTCAAGAGGGAGGGGATGACATTATCCAGGCCGACAACAAAGCAAAAGATCCATTACAAGTACCAGAAGGGCCAATTACGAGGCATAGGACCAAAAGACTCAGAGAAGCAATGGCGGGATTAGTTCAGAGTTTTATGGCTGATTGCAACAAACAAATATAGACTCATGTGGGATTCAATAGAGAGGGCCCAAAGCCACTTTACTTGGCTCAAATCAGTTTTGAATGAAGCTTCACAGGCCTTTGAAGACTTGAAGACTTTGGTATTTTTGTAATTTAGCCTTTAGGGGCATTGTTGTCTTTATTCCTTTAGGGTTTCTCTTTGTAACACTATTTAAGCTTTCTTTTTTTTTTTTTTTTCATTTTGAAAACAATCAACGAATTTGAGAGAATATTACAGCTTTATGCTTTTTGGCTATGGTCAAATTCTTGTAAGGGAGGGATTCCCCTTTTCAAGTTAAAATCGACTTATCTAAGTTTGGCAAACTTAGTGGCGTCTCCATTGCTAGCAAAACAATACAAGGAATCATCTTAAAGGTTCTCAAGGGCAAGTTCTTTGTGGGTCTTCTTTGTGGCCTTGGAAGGGTTTTGTTCCTACAAAATCAAATTCGCGGTTCTTGGGGTTATGTCTGTTGCTTGGGGTTTGCTTGGATTTCGAATCCAAGTGGGTTTCTTGTCAGATGGATCCTTATGCGATGATGTTGAAATTTGAAGGATCTTCATAGATCTAATCTTAGATCTCAGAAGTACGATTTGCATAAGAAGCTCTTTCACTCTCGAATGTCAGAGGGTACATCTGTCGAACACTACGTGTCGCAGATGATTGCTGACATTGAACAGCTAGGTCAGCTGGGCATTACCTTCGAGGCTGAGACTTCCATAGATTTGATCTTATAGTCTCTGCCCGACTGTTGGGGCGGGTTCGTCATGAACTACAATATGATGAACCAAGAGAAAACCCTTGGAGAGTTAATGGCTATATTGAAAGAGGCAGAGCCAGAGCTTCTGAAAGGCAAGAAGCGCGAGGCGCATCTTACTTCGAGATCCTAGAAGGCCAAGGCTTGGCCGAAGGCTTCTGGGGGTGTGAAGAAGAAAAAGAAAAAGGCAAGGTAAATCGTCATAGTCTTCTGGGAAGACAAAGGACATATCCTAAGACGTCTACCTACACTGTGGCAAATGGGGTCACTGGAAGCTTGACTGCCGTAAGTACAATGTGGACTTGAAGGAAGTGAAGGCGGGCAAGGCTCCGGCTTCAGGTATGTTTGTTATTGAAATAAACATGTCCACTACTACTTTTAAAAATTAGATTTTTGATACTGGATGTGGTACTCACATATGTACTGATGTGCAGGATCTGCAGATTAGCAGGAAACTGGCTTCAGATGAGATCGACCTACGAGTCGGAAATGGGACGAGAGTCACCATTTTGGCCGTTGGCACCTATGTTTTGAATCTGCCCTCGGGGCATGTACTTACATTAGGCGACTGTTATTATGTACCTAGTTTGACTAGGAGTATAATCTCTGTATCTAGTTTAACCCGATGCGGGTATACCTTTGTATTCCGGAACACTGGATGTTTTGTATATAAAGATGATATTTTGATATGTACAACAGATGTTTATAATGGTTTTTATATTTTGAATATAAACGAATCTCAAACATATAACATGACAAACAAAAGGCTCAAACTGAGTAAAACAGATGAGATTTATTTGTGGCATTGTCATATGGGACAAATTAACAAGACTCGTATATCCACTCTTTCGAAGAATGGATACTTGGACGGATTTGATCCTAATTCATATGATGTCTGTGAATCTTGTTTATTAGGCAAAATGCCTAAAACACCTTTTAGTGGTAAAGGTGTACGTGCCACCGAACTGTTAGCCCTCGTTCATAGTGATGTATGCGGGCCCATGTCTAGCTAGACTAGTGGTGGATATGAATACTTCGTAACCTTTACAGATGATGCATTGTGTTATGGTTATGTGTATCTTATGAAACACAAGTCGGAAACTTTTGAGAAATTCAAAGAGTTTCGACACGAAGTAGAAAAACAGACTGTCAAAAGTATTAAAACATTACGGTCGGACCGTGGTGGAGAATACTTAAGCAATGGGTTTCAAGATTACTTGAGAGAATATGGTATTCTTTTACAGTGGACTCCTCCCGAAACACCTCAATTGAACGGTGTGTCCGAACGGAGAAACCGAACTTTGTTGGACATGGTAAGGTCAATGATGAGTCCCACAGAGCTACCAATTTCCTTCTGGGGATACGCATTAAACAGTGCAATACTTATTTTGAATAAGATTCTGTCAAAGTCTGTTGGACAAACTCCATATGAAATATGGATAGGAAAGAAACCGGGTTTCTCATTCCTGAAGATTTGGGGATGTTTGGCATATGTTAAACGTTTAGATGGTACCAAACTAGAACCCAAATTGGATAAGTGCCTATTTGTAGGTTATCCTAGGGAAACCAAATGATATTATTTCTACAACCCACAAGAGAACAAAATATTTGTTGCTCTTCATGCAGTTTTCCTTGAAAAGGAATTCATAAATGCAGTGGTAAATAGGAGGAAAGTAGAACTCGATGAAAATCAGAGTGATACTGTTCCTGGCACCGACCCCCTCACGGAACACCAACAGTCCATCATGGATGAGACTGTTCCACGATCTTCTAATACACAAGAACTGCGTAAGTCGGAAAGAGTCAGAAAATAACCTGAGAGGTATGGGTTTCTGATCTAACCTCTTGTAGACATTAATCTTATTGAGGAAGATGAACCGGCTACGTATGAGGAAGCGATACAAGGTATCGACTCCGCTTTGTGGCAACAGGCCATGAAGTCCGAAATGGATTCCATGTATACCAACCAAGTTTGGACATTGGTTGATGCACCAGAAGGCATTAAGCCTATTGGTCGTAAATGGGTCTTCGAAAGGAAGACAGACATGGAAGGCAACATACAAACGTACAAAGCTAGGATTGTAGCTAAAGGTTATCGTCAACGACATGGTGTCTATTATGACGAAACTTTTTCACCTGTTGCTATGATGAAATCCATTCGAATAATGCTTGCTATTGCTGCATATTTCGATTATGAAATATGACAGATGGATGTCAAAATTGCATTCCTTAACAGAAATCTTTTGGAGGATGTTTATATGCAACATCCTAATGGTTTTGTCGTACCAAAACATGCAAATAAGGTTTGCAAGTTAAACCGATCCATTTATGGATTAAAGCAAGCATCGCGTTCTTGGAACCAACATTTTGATGAGATCATAAAAGAATATGGTTTCATTCAAAATGAAGATGATTCTTGTGTATATAAGAAGGTTAGTGGGAGCGCACTGACATTCATTATCCTATATGTTGATGATGTATTGCTTCTTGGCAATGACATTCCCATGCTACAATCGGTGAAAGCTTGGCTTTCATTAAAATTCTCCATGAAAGACCTGGGAGAGGCAGCATTTATTCTGGGAATAAGGATCTACCGAGATAGATCTAGAAAGCTGCTTGGACTCTCCTAAAGCTCGTACATTGACAAAGTGTTGAAGAGATTCAACATGGATCAGTCCAAGAGGGGGCTGCTTCCGGTGTCACATGGCGTCTCTCTATCTAAGGGTATATGTCCTAAAACTCAAGATGAGAGAGATGTAATGATTCAAATCCCGTATGCTTCAGCAATCAGATCGATCATGTACGCCATGATATGTACGCGACCTGATGTCTCATATGCTTTGAGCATGTGCAGTCCCTATCAAGCCGATCCAGGTGATGGTCACTAGATTGCTGTAAAGAACATCCTTAAGTATCTTAGACGAACTACGGATGCTTTCTTAGTCTATAGGGGAGGAGAACTTGAGGTGACTGGGTTCGCCGATGCAAGTTTCCAAACCGATAAAGACAACTGTAAGTTGTAATCAGGGTACATATTTTGTTTGAACAACGGAGCAGTGAGCTGGAAATCTTCCAAGCAAGAGACTGTTGCCGATTCGACAACAGAAGCGGAATATATTGATGCAGCTGAGGTAGCAAAAAAAGCAGTTTGGATCCATAAATTCCTAATTGGATTAGGAGTAGTTCTGTTAGCAGCTGAGCTCGTACCTTTGTATTGTGACAATAATGGGGCTATAGCACAGGCTAAGGAACCACAGTCTCATCAACGATCCAAGCATGTACTTCGACGGTTTCATATGATTCGTGAGATCATACATCGTGGCGATGTGAAGATCAAGAAGATCGCATCAGATGACAAGATTGCAGATCCGCTGACAAAAGCTATTTCTCGCCAAACGTTTGAGTGACATGTACATAGTTCAGGTATACTTGAGTGATTGGCTATGAGCCAAGTGGGAGATTGTTGGACAATTATGACCCATAACATAGTGATTTGTAAAGAACATTGTGTTTTTGTACAAATTAACTATCTGACAAAATGAAATTGCTATTTTATCATTATTGTAATTAGATTACTTAGATATATAATGATAAAAGTCCTAATGGTTAAATCGGATTAATAAGATATGAGACAGTATTAATCCACGAACGGTTTAATCATTAAATATCCCTAGTCGTAGTATTATCGAGACTGGACATCGATAATGCGGAATAGACTAGTATTACATTTGTACGCGTTATGAAAGCTTAACGATATAGTTCTCATATATTTAGGTATTGGATACTCATGCAAGTGTAATAAGAGGTTCTGTTAGCCGTTGAACTTAGAACAGTTTCGCTCTGGATAGACCCCCTCGGAATCCCATTGGTAGTATGACTATATGTCTATGGGAATCCGAATCAGGGTAAGTGTATGTGATCTTTAACCTGAGACTTACGTCGCTATTACTTGCGACAATCAGTTTACTTTGATATTGGTCGTCTGGAGCTTTAACAGGTTCTATGTACGCCTTTATTGGGTTTACTGAGAATCGTAGTGTATCGGATGTGATGTCAAGATGGGAGTACCACTTCAGTCATATGGAGATGATGGTCACACAGGATACGAAACTAGTACTCTTAAAAGCTGCAGTTATCGGGAAAGTATGACTAGGTCATGACTTTTCGATTACGGAGACTAGTTGCTCGAGATCCGATATATGCTTCGTACGGGGCAGACACAGAGCCAGCCCTAGGCCTAGCATGTGACATCCGATACTGGATCGTATTACGCATTACATTATATTACTACGCCTGATACATATTATATTCCTCGGATGATATTTCTGGAGAATTGGGTAGGCACAGTGCTTTGCTAGAAGCCAACCATGTCTTGTAAATCGGTAGAACGTGGTACGGGGTACACACGTGTTCAGATGGTCCGATGACCATATTTACTGCCAACATATCCAGGAATCTCTTGGGTCGCTTCCCAAAGATTCACCAATGACATTTGACTCGAATAGAATTAATCTGGGATTAGTTATGATAGAGAGAATTAATCTGGGATTAATTGCGGCAAGAATTAATCTGGAATTAAATTCGTACAGAAGAGAGAACATGATTAATTTAGAATTAATCGATTAAATAAATTTAATAGTTAAGTTGGATTTTTCTATTTAATTTATTTATTTGGGCTAAAATAATATATTGGATATATTAAATGAAATTGGATTTCAATACGAAATTAAAATTTGATTTTAATTCGAGCGAACGAATTAATTTAGAATTAATTCGTAAGCGACTATCGTAACAATTTTGGAGGCATAATTATTTAATTAAATTGGATTTAATTATGTAGCGACGGCAAATTCATTTAATTCGGAATTAAACGAACTCTGGCCCAAGTCTAGTTGCGTGTTGGGTAAGCCAACTTAAATTTTGAATTTATATAAGGTGGGACCTATGACTTACATCAATTGTCACAAATTGATGGAAGTAGTTGGCAATTTTAATTGATGCATTTAGTTCACAAACCAATCAAGTTTTTGAAACTACACAACACTATTCACTCATCTCTCTCATTCTCCCTCTTGGACGAAACTCTCTCTTTGGAAGGGAAAATTTTTTGCTTCAAAAATTTGATTAAGATAGCACTTGTAGAGTCTTTAAGGTGATAGGGAAACTCACCCAAGGGTTCAACAACAAATCAAAAGCTTGGAGCTTCATCCAAAACAAAGAAATTTCGAATTTCTCCTAAAATCAATGTAAGTAATTCTGCAACTTTACTTGGTTAATTCACACGCAAATCATGTTTAGGATCTTGGAAGCATGTCTTAAAGACTTACAGTAACGCCCCCAAATCCTAGTGCAGAGCTAGGGGACGGCGATATGTAACGCCCCTAGACCCTAGTTTCAAAGCTTGGGTGGTAGCATAGATCTGCACTCCCAGTTCTATTTTGTGGCTTGGGGGACGGTGATACGTAACGCCCCAAGACCACCAGTTTCAGAGACAGTAGTGGCATGCTTTGGGGGACGGCGATAAGTAACGCCCCAAAGTCATGGATTTGCACTGCTGGCTGCAGTTAGGCGTATGAGGGGACGACAATATGTAACGCCCTCATACGTCAAGGTTTTTCAGATACAGAGCAGTTCACAGTTTTTAGATTTTCAGTACACAGTTTTCAGAAATCAGATTTTAGAAAATAGTTTTCGAAAACCAGAGTTTCAAAAGCAAATCCAGAAGACAGGTTTTGAAAAGTAGATTTCAGACGAAGTTTTCAGAAAAGAGTTTTTCCATAAAGTTATTTATGAAACTTTGGATTTAGAACCAAATGCTTATATTCAGTTTTCCAGTTTTGCGTCCACTCACTTAGATCGTTCAGCGATCTAACCCCCCACTCCCAGTATTTGTTTTGCAGGTATTTCAGGAGGACGAGCTTGTGAGGACGGATACTGATGGCAGTCGCTTGTGGGTCTGAGTCCACCAGTCAGTGTATAAGTTCAGTCAAGCCAAGTAAAGTTTAGTTTCAGAAAATTGTATAAGTAAAGTTGTATTTCAGTACTAAAGTGTAGAGTCGAAATGTATGTAACGTTAAGTGTATGTGAGTTTGTACTTTATGTTTACAAGTTTGGGTATGGTCACATGTTCAAGTTATAGCTGAGATATAACAGTAGCAAAGAATTCAGTTTGTATGTCAGAGGCTCAGGGGAATAGTACGGTCTATTTCCCGTTGGTAACATCTCTGGATCAAGGATGTTACAAAGATGGTATCAGAGCATGGTCTAGTTAGTCAGTGGGTAGAGTTTTGGGGGTCTTGAATATATAGTATGTCAGTGACTGCAGTGGGTAGAGTTTTGGGGGTCTTGAATATATAGTATGTCTGGGATACTTGTATGTAGGGCACTACCTCTCCAGTATCCGATCCTCGAGTACGTCCTCAAAGTTCCATAGACAGGTTAGTAAGATTTCCTAGAAAAGAAAGGAAAATGGTAAGAAAGTGAAACCCTAAAATGCTCTCAACTTTCCCTTCCCTCTCGGCGATTCCCGTCTCTCACCGTCGAGACCCTTAATCCCTGATATGATTATTTATTTTCCCTTTTTCCCTTTCCTTACCTTCCCTTCAACCCTCTGGGCTCTTCTCCTTTCTGCCTTCGTCTCTTTCTCCCTCTTGTCTTCCCGTCTTTCCCTATGTCTCCGTTTGGTTTACCTGTGGTGGGGCCGCGCCTCCCTAGTGTTGGCCGCAAAGCCGTTAGGGCTGTCTCCTTGGCCGCTAACGCCTCTCCTCATGTGGATCTTGGCATTGGTTATTTGAAACCTTCGACGGGTCTTGCGTGCTCTCCTTTGGTCTGCTCACCGGCGCCGGTGTCAGTGACCAGCGTTAAGCCTTCTATTTCTGCTGGTGTCCTTCCTCTAGATTCTGGCTCTACGTTCCTAGTTTTGGCCTATGGATCTGGTAGCTTTGTTTATCGGTCTGGGTTTGGCGCATCTATGGGTCTACTAGCGTTGTTGTTTGTGGTTATGGACATGGCATTAAAGGTGGTTCTGTTGGCCGTTTGGGTTCTAGTGGGTCTGGGCATGGTGTACCATCTGGGTCTGTTAGCGTTGCTTGTGATTCTGGACATGGCGTTGTAGGTGGTTTTGTTGGCAGTTTGGGCGCTGGTGTTGTGGGTTTGTTGAATGGTGGTTGTTTGGGTCCTGCAACTAATATTAGTGGTAACGTTATTGATGTTGAGGGTGGTTCTGGTGTTGGAGGGTTTCCTGGTACCAAGACTGTGTTTATGCCCTGTAGCTCTTCTGTGCTTCTTCCTGTTTGTCAGTCTTTGGCCGGTAATGCAGTTTCTGCAGTGACTGGACTGTGTGACCCTGTGAGTCAGGTTGCTACGACTGTTGCCGGTGAGGCTACTGCTGTTTCGGTCTTGAATAATTTTGCTCATGTGAATGAGGCTGGTGATGTCGTGAGGGCTAGTAACACTTTTGGTGATTTTGTACTACCTTCTAGGTTTGTTTCTGATATAGTTTCGCGCCGGCTGTGAAATTGAGTGATTCTGTTGGTGGTGTTTATGCCTCTGGGATTTCTAAGGCAGATGGTACAAATCAAGTGCCCATATGTTCGAAGTCTAGTGCTAGTGGTCATACTGTTTCATCTCCTGCTGGAGGAATTAATCCGGAGAGGGTTAATGTGGTTCTGAAACACCCAGGGTTAGGGGGCAATGGTTCTGCTAGTTCTCTAAGTTATGTTAATATGCTGAATGGTCCTAAAGGAGGTGATCCTCTTGACTATTACACAGAGATGGAAGTTGCCATGATCAGGGAAATGTAGTTAAGGATGCAGAAGCTACTATGACATGGTTTCTAGGGGGCCTGAATAGAGAGATTGCATACATGGTGGAGTTGCATCACTATGTTGATTTGGAGGATATGCTTCACATGGCTATCAAGGTAGAAAGGCAACTCAACAGAAAGTCAACATCTAGATTTGGCACTCAGGCTACTTCTACATGGAAGGGGAAATGGGTTCCGAATGAGAGGCGAGATGGAGGCTTTGACAAGCCTAGAGGCGAGTTCAGTGGAGGCTTTAATAAGCCTAGGGCCGAACCTAGTGCCAAAGGTAAAGAGGCTGCAGAACCGAGTAAAACTAGACCAAAACCTGAGGGTGCAGCTACTAGAACTAAGGATGTAAAGTGTTTCAAATGTTTGGGCATGAGACACTATGCTTCACAATGTCCCAATAGGCATACCTTAATGATTGATAAAAAGAGTGGAGAGGTGTACTCTACTGATAGTGATGTTGAGGATGAGATGCCACAGTTGGAGGATGCTAGTGACCACGAAGGAGCTGGATACCCGCTGGAAAACTTATCCTTAGTTGTCAAGCATGCTTTGAGTGCACATGTTGTAGAGGATGAGATTGTGCAGCAGAGGGAGAACATATTCCATACTAGGTGCTGTGTGAATGGCAATGGGTGTAGTATGATCATAGATGGAGGCAGTTGTACTAATGTTGCTAGCACACTTTGATTGAGTGTTTGGGGTTGAGTTGCTTGAGACACCCGAAGCCTTACAAGTTGCAGTGGTTAAATCATTGTGGGGGAAATAAGTGTGACAAAGCAGGTATTGTTGAGCTTTACCATTGGGCCATACACAGATGATGTCTTATGTGATGTGATACCGATGCATGCTGGACATATTCTGTTGGGCAGACCGTGGCAGTTTGATAAGAAAGCTATTCATGATGGGTTCAAGAACAAATATTCCTTTCAGCATAAGGGAAAATCCATTACATTATACCCACTTACACCTGCACAAGTACATAAAGATCAGGTTAAGTTGCAACTTGAGCGTGACAAAGAGAGGGCGAAGGAAAACACTACCTTGGGTGAGACTAGTGAGAGTGGTGTGTCTGGTGAGAAAAATAAGGCCAAGGCCGTGGGAGTTCCTAAGGGGAGTGTGAGTGCACGTGAGGGGGAAACAAAAGGGAGAGTTAAAAAGAGTTTCTACATGGGCGAGGGCGAAGCGAGGAAAGCATACATGGCTAGCAAGCTCATGCTATTGTTAGTCTATAAGAAGCCTTATATTTATTTTACTAACACTGGCCCTTTGCTTTCTGTGTCTATTTCATCTCTTTTGCAGGATTACAGTGACGTACTGACAGAGGACATACCTAGTGGGCTTCCACCCATTAGAGGTATTGAGCACCAGATAGACTTCATACCTGGAGCAGTCATTTCTAATAGACCGGCTTATAGGAGCAATCCCGAGGAGACAAATGAGCTACAAAGGCAAGTACGAGAGTCGGTGGATAAGGGGTATGTAAGGGAAAACATGAGTCATTGTGCAGTACCAGTGCTTCTAGTCCCTAAGAAAGATGGGACATGGCGAATGTGTGTCGATTGTCGAGCAATCAATAATATAACGGTAAAGTATCGCCACCCTATTCCTAGGCTAGATGACATGTTAGATGAATTGCATGGTTCCAAGGTATTTAGTAAGATCGATTTAAAAAGTGGATACCATCAGATTCGCATGAGAGAAGGAGATGAGTGGAAAACCGCATTTAAGACTAAATATGGATTATATTAGTGGTTAGTTATGCCATTTGGTCTTTCAAACGCACCTAGCACATTTATGAGATTGATGGATCATGTTATGCGTGTATTTTTAGGTAAGTTTGTTGTGGTTTATTTTGATGACATCTTAGTTTACAATAAAACATTAGATGAGCATGTTATACATTTGAAGCATGTTCTTGATGTGTTAAGGCAGGAAAATCTGTATGCTAACTTTTATAAGTGCACTTTTGGTATGGATAGAATTTTTTTCCTTGGATTTATTGTGAGTGCAGATGGCATCAAGGTAGATTTGGAAAAAGGTGAAGGCAATTCAGGATTGGGCAACACCAACAACAGTGAGCCATGGGTAAATGCTTAACTTGTAAACAGGCTAATTCTAAGGTTATGCCTCATGGGTTGTATACACCATTGCCTATACCTAGTGAGCCATGGGTAGATGTATCGATGGACTTTATCTTGGGTTTACCTAGGACTAAGAAAGGTAGAGATTCCATATTTGTAGTGGTTGATAGGTTCAGTAAGATGGCACACTTGATAGCATGTCATAAAACTGATGATGCCACTAACATTGCTGACTTGTTCTTTAGAGAAGTAGTACGACTCCATGGGATTCCAAGGAGTATAGTTTCAGATCGTGATGTCAAATTCCTTAGCCAGTTTTGGAAAGTTTTATGGGGTAAGTTGGGAACTAAACTTTTTATATTCTACTACTTGCCACCCCCAAACTGATGGCCAGACCGAGGTTGTTAATAGGACTTTGACTCAGTTATTGCGTACTATTATCAATAAGAACTTAAAAACTTGAGAGGATTGTTTGCCTTTTGTTAAATTTGCATATAATCGTAGTATTCATTCCTCTACATCTTACTCACCATTTGAAATTGCTTATGGTTTTCAGCCACTAACTCCATTAGATTTGTTACCATTGCCTGTTGATGAGCATGCGGGGTTAGATGGAATAAGGAAAGCCGATTTGGTGAAGCATATACATGAGAAAGCCAGAGAGCAAATACAACGAAAGAATGAGCAATATGCTTCTCATGCTAATAAGGGAAGAAAGCGTGTGGTATTTCAGCCTGGAGATTGGGTTTGGGTACACATGCGTAAAGAGAGATTTCCTGAACAACGTAAATCTAAGCTACAATCGAGAGGGGATGGTCCATTTCAAGTCTTGGAACGGATTAATGATAATGAATACAAGCTGGATTTACAAGGTAAGTATAATGTGTCTGCTACATTTAATGTTTCTGACTTAACTCATTATGATGCAGGTACAGATTCGAGGTCGAATCCTTTTCAAGAGGGAGGGGATGACATGATCCAGGCCGACAACAAAGCAAAAGACCGATTACAAGTACCAGAAGGGCCAATTACGAGGCAGAGGACCAAAAGACTCAGAGAAGTAATGGCGGGATTAGTTCAGAGTGTTATGGTCGATTGCAACAAACAAATAGAGACGCATGTGGGCTTCAATAGAGAGGGCCCAAAGCCACTTCACTTGACCCAAATCAGTTCTGAATGAAGCTTCACAGGCCTTTGAAGACTTGAAGACTTTGGTATTTTTGTAATTTAGTTAGCCTTTAGGCATTGTTGTCTTTATGCCTTTAGGGTTTTTCTTTGTAACACATATTTAAACTTTCTTTCTTTTTCTTTTTGGAGGAATGAACGAAATTTGTAAACACAAAAGCTTAAAGCTTTGGCTATGGCCGAATTCTTGTAAGGGATGGATTCCCCTTTTCAAGTTGAAATCGACTTATCTAAGTTTAGCAAGCTTAGTGGCGTCTCTATTGCTAGCAAAACACTACAAGAAATCATCTTAAAGTTTCTCAAGAGCAAGTACTTTGTGGGTCTTCTTTGTGGCCTTGGAAGGGTTTTTTTCTTACAAAATCAAATTCGTGGTTCTTGGGGTTCTGTCTGTTGCTTGGGGTTTGTTTGTATTTCGAATCCAAGTGTGTTTCTTGTCAAGACGTTATTGTGGTTTGATTACTGGCATCCTATTGGTCCGATTGTGGATACGTTGGGTGAGAGAGTGATTTATGACTCTGGCTTGGATATGATGGCTACAGTTGCTTCCATTATTTCTTATTCGTATTAGCGTTGGCCTCCAGCTAGATCTGATGCCCTTGTTGATTTGGCTCGGTCTCATCTATCGGATCCTTCTAACATGAGGGAGGATGAGCTGGTTTGGAAGAATGACAGTAGAGGGAGGTTTTCAGTGGATATTGTCTAGAATCCTATGCGGACAATGGGTCCCTTGATGCCTTGGTCTCGAGTTGTTTGGTTTCGGAAGGCTATCCCGCGCCATTCTTTTCTGCTTTGGATGTCTATTCAGGGAGGCCTATGTACCCAGGATAGTCTGATGAGGTTTGGTATCTCTGCTTGCTCGCGTTGTATCCTCTGTGGTTGCGCAGTTGAGGATATTGATAACCTTTTCTTCCAATGCAATTTCTCTTCAAGCGTCTGGTCGACTGTACTAGCTATGTATGGGTTAGATTGAAGATCTCGTGATTGGCTTCAGACTGTTGAGTGGATGTATCAGTTTATCGACGGCTCTTTGCGTCATCTTCTTGTTCAGCTGTCTTTTGCTGCGTCAGTTTACCATATCTAGAGGGAGGGGAATGCCCGCACCCATGATGGGCTTCCTCACATTGTTTTTGTTCTTCTTAGTGATATTTTTTTTGATGTTCGGAATCGTGCTAGCTTATTGTGGAAGGTGAAATCATCTTATGACAATAAATGGCTTCACCTCTCCTGGCACCTGCCTGATGACATCTTCTTTTGATCTTATTCTGCTTGTAGCCTTTCGGCTTTTCTTCTAGGAGGGCCTGTCCTCTCTAGTTGTCTGGGGTATGCCATTTTGCTCTTGTATTGTTTTGTTTTGGTTAATATACTTACTTTATAAAAAAAAATTATTCTAATGATGAATTGATTCTCTTATATATGTGTAATAAATCGGTATGCTAACCTTGAACGTGAAAATATGCAAAAGCCTCTGTCAATGGTCAGATGCAAATACCCAAAAAACCCAATTAATCATATGTCTATGTTAACCAAGTTACCTGAATTCATTAAGTTCAAGTTCCAATCGTGGCTACCCCCCGCCCGACAGGTATATTCCTATCAATTATGTCAAACCAGCCATATAGGTGGTAATCATCTGTCACCTGAAGACCGACCATATAGGCGGTGTCACATTATGTTACATAAATAAAACCAGTCATTAAGGCGGTATTAATTTTTAATCCATGTGATTAGATTACAATTTCCATATTATAAATTAAGTGAGATTGACTAGATAATCATATTAAATGTTTCACCCGTCCCCCAGCGGAAATTAAGTTCGAAACATAAAATAAAAATAAAACAAATAAACTATTATTAAAACTAGAAATAAAAGTACATAATTAAAAGTATAAAAATATAAACACACAAGATACAGTCCTCAGATCCTTATTCAGATCCTTCTAGAAAGTATGAAAATTCTTAATGAAATCGAATTCTATTTATAGGCAAAAAATTTGTCTGCGCGTCACGACGTAAATAGCCTTGCGCGTTGCGACGCGATGAGCTGTCAATGTGTTCTTTTAATATCTTAACACGTGTCCACGTAGCGCCGTGCATCGCGATGTGTAGGTGATCTACGTCGAAACACGCGAACAGTAAATGTCGGTAGGCTCATAATAGAGGCGCGTCGTGACGTAAAGAGGTATGCGCGTCGCGACTCGTCATGTGCAGAAATTCCCATTTTGTTCTTTTTCATCCGATTTTCATCGTTTTAGCCCCAATTTGATTTCATTGAGTCATAAATCTTTATTTATCTGCAAAACACACAAAAAAACATCAAAACGTTCATCAAACCCGAGAAACTAAACAAAATATTAGGTCAAAGGGGGCGGTAAAATGTGATATATTTTTCGTTCATCACACCCTCTAAACCTAACATTTTGCTAGTCCTCGAGCAAAATAAACAAAATAAAAAGCAATAAATAACTTTAAAATAAAATTTTAGCTAAGTCACTTTCGTAGGGATCACGGTTGCATTTAGCGTATGCAACAAGCCTTTAAACCCCTAGATGTCCCTAGTGGACGAGTTGAAGTCTTGTGAGGGTTTACAGCGACGATACCCACAAATGTCAAATTAATACACACAAAAGCAAAAGGATAATCAGACAAATGCATACAAAAGCTAAAAGATAATAAAACTAATGCACACAAAAGCAAAAAGACAAGAGAAAAGAAAAGAAAATAAATGAAATAATAGCTATATAAACAACGTCCTCAGAGAATATCTAACATCAAAGTTAAAGGAACCTTCAAAATGCATACTACAACTAAAATTCTTTCCTTTGAACAAAATATCTAAATCAGACTTTAAGTGTGTGTGTGAATAATTCTACAAACAGCTTCGACTCTAAGTTATCAACTAGGTGATTTCGTCTCAATTCTCAGTAGGTAATTGGTCAAACCAACCTGAGTATCTAAAATTGTTTTGTCTACTACAATCTGCGCAAAGTGAGGTGTGGTGATTTTTTTTATCATCATTTCTCACATCAAAAATAGCTGCAGACAGAAACGAATATTCATGCAAACAGTCATTCATCAACCACCGATTATTTTAACTAGTCACTTTGTCAACTCCTTATTATCTTACTATTACAGAATTATTATTTTTAAGCGCATATGAGTCTGACCTAGATATTATGCTCAAAATTGGGATAAAAGTGAAATTAGCATTTATCGTTTCCCAAAACTTTTTAACTAAGACAAACAATCTCATCATCAAATTTCTTCTTTTTTTCATTTTTTTGGGTATTTTTGAAATAAAACATGCAAAAAATTAAAAACACTCAAAAATGCAAAACAAACACATGACATGCAGGGAATAAAATAACATAAAGCAAATAAAAATGAACACCCATACCCTCAAACCTAAACTGAGCATTGTCCCCAATGCGTTACAAAACAAAAGAAAAATAAGGGAACAATGACACCTAGGTTAGATCATTCCTCATCTCCGTCGTCATCGCTACCGTCCTCTGGCAGGTCAGGGAATACTGGAATCTGCTCATCGCTCATATTAAAATGGCGAGCCATTTGCTGAAGTAATTGACTCGTGGCCAAGCTATTTTGAACCAGGAAATCCATGCGAGATTCCAACCGTTCAATATGCTGTGACATAGTACGGGATTGCGATTGTCGTGGGGCAGTGTGAGGTTATGGTGGTGGAGCAACATGTACAGAAGAAGAAGGGCCAGTATGTGCAGGGACTCTCTCCGCTCGTAGTTGATGGACAATACGTGTAGTAAGGGCAGTGGTGGGGTGTATGGACTCCTCTCTAGGGTCAATGGGCACCACAACTACTGCATAGAGTTTAGTGATCAAACTGCAATATAGCAATCCAGATTGTGCAGAGTGAGCTGTCCGAACAATATTACTTGAAATCAGCCCACCTATATCTATTGAATGTCCCTCAACTAACGAGTAAAACAGAATCATCTGCTCCATGGTGACATTTGTAATGTAAGTACCAAGCAAGAGGGTGCGAGTCAAGAAATGGAACCAAACTCAGGCGTCAGGCTTTAGAAACCTAGAACTCATCTTAACATGTTCCCCATTATTATTAATATCTCATACATCATTGAGGATGCATAGTATTCTAGTGATGATCTCTAAGTCGCGGTGCTCGATTGTCTCAATGTATTCATCCTCTTCTAAGTCTGGCAACCTATAAAATCTATTGATCGTAGACCGATCAAATGCCACCATTTGGCCTCTCACTAGTACCTAGTACGTAATAAGCTCGTAAGTACTCACATAAAATTCTCTCACCATTGGTATGCAGGCAGGGGTAGGCTGCTGGCAAAGCTTATGCCAGCGTCTTTGGGCAATCATAGAGTCGATTTGGGGGAATTACCCCGGATTAATCTCAAAACCCCGCTCGATGATAGGGACTTTTTGTCCCACACTTCTCTCGTAACATTTCTCAGCGGCTGCTGACATGAATTTTTCATTATTATAGGATGGTTCTGCGACCGCTTTGCTATGGGCTCGTTTAGGTGCCATTTGGGACTTTTTAAAAAAAAATTCGGACAGCGTTTCCTCTAAGTTTTTAAGATTTGCCAAAATTAATCCTAAGCTAACACTTTAAATATCACAAATCTCACAACCTTCGACCCCAATTCTACGAATTTTTCAACCAAAGCCACAGCCACAATTTTTTACAAAACAAAAACTAACACAAAATCGCACAAATAAAAATTACAAAAAAATGAGGTAAAGGAACGAAATTACCAAAATTTGAGATTGGATGCCCAAAGCCGAGCTTGAATTACAGAATCGAGCTTGAATCAGGCCCAAGTGAAGGAATGGGTTGAGTTGTGGTTTGGGTGAGGAGTGGATTGAGTATTTGGTGAGATTGGGTGTGGGTGTGTGGTGAGATTAAGAGAAAAATGCAGAGGAAATCGAAGAGTGCAGAAAAGAAATGAAGAAAAATGGCTTGGGGGGCTGTTTTAAGGCCAAAAATCATGGGCGCATCGCGACGCATAAAGGGTTTGTGTCGCGACACGTAGCCCTAAAATCTGGGTTTCTCGTATTTGGTTGGCGCATCACGACTCGATAGAGATTTTGTGTCGCGATGCAAAAGGCTTACGGGATTGCCACCTTCTGTCTGGTTTGCATCGCGACACTGGAATATTACGTCGTGACTCTAAAGGCTTAAATGATGGTTACATTCTGCCTCAGTTGCGTCGTGACGCAATAGTTTTTTTTTTTTTTTTTTACAAAATCGAATCTTTCGATGAATAAATCCATTTGGACGCGTATCAAGAGTTGGCTCCTTACTCCGCCGTCTTTACTCGATTGAATTTCTATCCTCACAATTTTGTCAAATTTTATTCTGTGATATCCCAAATTTTACTGGCTCCCTCTACTTTAAATGATCCGTTTGTGTTTTTCCCTGCAAAACTAACACACAAAATTAAAAATTTCTACAACATGTGTACACAAAAATACGAAAACAGAAATTACAACAATAATAGAAATTGCACGGGTTGCCTCCTTGCTAGTGCTAAGTTTTACGTCTTTAGCCAGATGTGACTGAAGTCCATCTGTCAATGAGGCTTCAGCTTGGTTTTGAACGTCCGAGAGAGGACAATCTCGTGTGCGTTGCTTTTGAAGGGTCTCTTCCAACGATGAGGTGGCAAAAAGAATTTTGTTCGACTCGATGCTTGTGCCACCTTCTTAAACTTTGTCGCTCCAGTGGTTCCTGAAACGTAGGAAAGAAAATCAGGAGGTCTCGTATGGTGCTTGACTTGGATTGGAGTACCATTCTGTCAAGTTTCTGGGCGATGTCTCTGATCTGTACTCCCCAAAACAGTGATGGTTCTCCTGAATGCATGGGATCTTTAATATAGTCAGACATTTGCTCCTCCATTTGTTATGCTTCTTTCTCCACCTTTTCTTCACATATGTATTTTAAAATTTCCGCATTTAGCTATTCATCTGTCATCTGTGAAATGCATGCTCCATATGTGTTCACTTGAGGATGGAAAGATGTATATGATTTTAGGTCTTCATCCTCTGTGGTTGATATGACTGGCTCAGGTAGTACTTCTTCAAACATCAGTGCAATGCATGCTCCAAGATCTTTATTTTGAGGATACATAGTTTCATCCTCAATTTTTGTTGGTGCAGACAGCTCTACTTCTTGATCCTCGTCAGAGTTCGATGAATAATAAAAATCAAATTGAGATTCTGCTGGTTCAGGCTCCTGAACTGATACCTCTTGCTCTATATACTGCTCTGCCTCCTCCTCTGTTAAGGTGTCATCATGAAACTCTTGGTACTCAAAGGCTTCATCAGTGTCATTTGCTTCGTGAGATATGTAATTCAAGGTGTTTGTTAATTGTCTAATTTGATCTGTCATCCTCTATATGGATGCCGATTGACTCTGAAATTGTGCATCAAATTGAGCTTCACATTCCTCGAGCCAATCTTTGAGCATGTCAATCATCTGATCTTCCTCTGATGGTTCTGGTTCTTGATGAAGAACGTAGGTAGATGGTGGAAAAGATGGAAAATGTGGTTCAGTGAAATATGTTGGTTCTTCGTACCTTGAATGATTCTGATAATTCTACCACCCTGAAAGGTATATGCGTTGATTGCTCGGGTGGTTACCATCGCATATTTCACATCTCCCCATTGCGTTCTGAAAAGGTTGGGCAAATATTGTATTGATTGGTTTTGACATCCAGTGATACTTGTTGTGCTGGACAATAGGCCTCAGAAAACCGGACTACTACTCTCTGATTTAGGGTGTATCTTCTTCTAGTAAAGCTCGTAATCTCTCAATCCTCCAATAATGTTCCATTTCAACCACCTGAAAAATAAAAGAAAGAAATAAAAATTACAGATAAAAATAAAGAAAATTATATACAAGTAATTAGATAGCTTCAAAATTAATAACTCAAGAAAAATAAGTCCCCGGTAACGGCGCCAAAAACTTGATCAGTGAAATCACACATGTAACGCAAGCGCACGTATCGCTCAAGTAGTATAAAAATATCGATCCCACAAGGACTTAATTTCTATTGTTGTTATTAATTATTGATTCTATTTATTTACAAGTATCTAATTAAAGAGAGAAGAGAATGATTACTTGATTGGTTGGTTGAATGTG